>SNQJ01S0021527.1:22125-32600 GCA_010110895.2 Picea sitchensis
AAAAAGAGTTTGAGTTGCTGCCCATTCCTTGGAATATTGATGGGCTCACCATCCAGATGGCTGAGATGAAAAGAATTAGGCCCTGCTATTTCTCTAATCAAATATGGACCCAACCATAAGCTGTCAAACTTGCCAGGTTTCCCTGGTTTTTCTCTGCCTTTATCCCATAGCAAAATTGTATCCCCAATCATGAAGTCCCTCTGCCTAGGCCGACCTGTCAAAAGCTTTCTTTACCTTACTCTGATTTTTGCAATTCTAATCATAAGCCTTTCGTCTGATCTCATCTAACTCAATGACCTGATTGATTATGTTCTGAATTGCATCATGTTCTGTGGAAAGATCCTCAACTGACCCATAAGTTGGAAGTCTAAGGTGTACTGGCAACCGTGTTTCCAATCCATAAACTAATTCAAAAGGACTCTTTCCAGTTGCTGCTTTCTTTGTTATTCTGTCAACCCATGGAGGATTCCTATGGAGGGAACAACCTGTCTCCATAGACTTAGAGATGATAGCATTAATCACAAGATTGTCGTCAATGGGTGAGAACCCTACGCAATACCTAGATGACAAAACAAAAGAGAAGACTCTGGCTGAAGAAATGAAGAGGACATATGGGACAGAGAACTGCCCGTGCGACATTATTATTAAAAGGATCAGCGACGTCGCGACATGGATGGCCACCAAAATCCTAGCTTGTAAAATGTTGAGGAAGTGTCGTAAGGAGGAAGTCCCTGTCAGGGTCGTCGCAGCTGCAGCGCAGTGCGTGAATGGCACATCGCTCAGCTAGGCCCCTTACCTGTTGAACCTATTCCTTGAGGACTGCAAAGATGTGCATTACCTCGGCACAGAGTTCCACTACTCGTGGCTACTCATGCTAATCACGTTGATGGGGTGGAGGGAGTCCCCATATTCATACTTCTACGAATGGATAGGTCGGTGTCGCGTGACACGGTACACGTCGTTGGGGAGAAAATCAGACCCCAAGCACAGAAGCACAAACACGGGTACCTTTGCCAAGTATTTTACAGAAATACAGGAAATCATAACCAACACTTGGTGAATTACNTTACCCCGGATGTGGTCGCGTAGTACAACGAGATAACCAATTTTCGTGCAACAAGGCACACCATGTGGATCCAAGCGCACAGGGACCCACATAAGGAGTGGCTACAACCAAGGTACTGCGTCAACGAGGACAATATAGAAATGGCCATGCGAGACTGGCATGATGACTGGAGGGTCCCAGTCCTAACCCAAGAAGTGCCATCGAGCACAGAAGCAGACACCACTGTGCCTAAGAAGTCAACAAAGTCAGGGAAACCCACCCAAAAGATGGTGCAACAGACGAAGGGGAGTGCGTCGAAGAAAAATACACTTGTAGCGCAAAGAGACACTTCTCCACAACAAAAGGAACAAGGATCGAGGGCTATGGAAATGCAGGGAATCCCCTCAACATCGAACCCACAGAAAGCAGGGCCACCTAAGAGGTCAATCTTACAGAAAGGAGGATCATGCAAGAAGGAAAAGGTGCATAAACAACTATTGGAGTACACGATCACAAAGGATGGCGTCGACCTTGTAGTAGAGAAGGTGCAAGATCGCGCATCAAAGGCCTTCGAGGAAGCCAAGAACCAAAGAGGGAAGATACAAGATGACCTGGATGGAATAAAGCAGGTCCTTGAGCAAATCAGAACAACGCAGAGGTTTGAAAGGGGAACATAATCCTTCCCTGAGGGATAAACAACAACGAAAACAAGGACTAAGCCACATAAGGAATACACAATTCACACAATTGCCCAGGGGAGTCCAATATTCAGAGTAACAAATGACATGTTGCACATGGATGAAACTGCAACATAGACACCATTGAAAGATTTGGCACAGGTCAACATGGTATTATCCGGAATACCCACAAAGGCGTTGTACAAACTCCAAGTCAGCGTCGCGCAGGAGGTACAGTCACGCGCGAGAACAGACATAGTAGAACTACATGAAATGAAAGGTGAAAAGGAATCCTTGGAGCTCATGATCGAACAAGTGAAGTTCGATACTAGAGGAGAGAAAGAGCGCGCAGATAAGATCGAACAGCGGGTAACAACAATCTACAACCACCTTCTGGACAACGCGCATGCTGAGAGTTCAAGTACAGAGGAGAAACTCAAGATGATTGCCCAAACCATCAACCATTATAGAAAACAGATTGAGGATTTGAAGGAAAAATTGACTCCAACAACTCCACCTGAGGTCAGGGAGACGGGGAAAGAAGAAGTTGCACTCCAACTAGTAGAGTTGGAGAAACAAGCTAACACAACAACATAACTCTTTGACAGAACAACGCAGTTGTGGACAACATTGGAGGAAGACGAACGGGTCTAGCAGGGACCAGGAAGAAGGAAAAATAAGCACACCTATCCAGGACCTCAAGCAGAGGCAGAGAACGATGAGTATCAATAAGTGCCTCAAGGGGACAAAAGACCTAAAGAAGCTGCAGGCAGAACTGATAGCAGTGCAGACGCAAAACCAGGAGAGACATGCGCAGATGGAACCTCTTCAAGACCAAGCTGTGTATCTCATCGTGTAATTGGAGGAGGAGAAGAAGAACATGGCAAAGACACAGGCCGAATGCACAACCATGGTCCAATAGGAGATCACAACGCAAAATCTAGAAGCGCTCAGAGAAAAGGCCGCACAAGTACAAATACGAGGAAGGGAACTTGTGGACAAGTTCCATAGTCCAGTGGCTATTGTCAAGGGAGCGTGCAGTGCCTAGGTGGCTCGGGATGAGCCACATGTTAGTGTTGGGAGCCTGTTGGGCGTAGGCCCATTTTGTGGAAAAGTATAATTTTGGATAATAAAGCGGAAAGAAGGAAAAGACAACTGGTAGGAAAAGCAACACGTGCAAGGTAAACGCGCATGCAAATGAGGAAATAATGAGAGACACGCATGCAAGAGGAGGTAATGGATAATAAGCCAAAAATAAGTATAAATAGGTACCTAGGAGGTCTAGGTCTGGGTTCGAAGAGTTGGAATGTAAGAATGACTGAAAAATCCAAGATTGTTTTGTAACCTATTGAGCTAGAGAGAGAAATTAAGGTAGATTTTGAGGGTTATATCACAAGCTGAGGAGCTTGGTGTGATCAAATCCACCTCATTGTAGATATTGACCCAAATGACTGAGTATTGTAAGGCGTGCAACGCTATAATTTTGGAGAAACCATAATAAAAGAGCAAATAATCCAAATCTTTATGGACGTAGCCCAGGAGGGGGTGAGCCATGGTAGATCATGTGTTCTGTGGATTGATTATTGTGATTTCTTTACTGTCAATGGTTAGCTAGGAGATGAATGCATGAATGGGTTAGCTAGATCTTATTGTGTTTACATGCATGAATAATAATGACAGAATGTGTAGTATAGATGAATGTTAGAGTAAATAAATTAAGATCACAAAGTGTAATCCCAAATCCCCACTCATTCCCAGGATGAGAGCACTTGAGCGTTGTAGCCACCCATATAACTATCTCGGGTGAGACTGTGCAGTGCACCCTATGCATTGTGTTGCCTTCTGGTTTACCAGTGGGGCCGATAGTTTTAGAGGGTTTTGTTGGAAACAAGAGTAGACCTAAACCTGGGTCAACCCAAGAATGGTATAAAGAGAGAAGTAACCAACACAGTGCTTTAGTACTCACACATTCTTGCCCTATAGTCAGAAATATAGGTAAATTTACGTTGGGCACTTGCAATGTACTTCACAATGATGTCCAAAGAAGTGTCCAAGGAGACTTTGTTAGGCTCTCTAGTGTCCCTTAATTGTTCCTCAAGTGTTCTTAATATAACCAAACCCTCATCAATTTGAGTGTTTACATTGGGTGCTTGTGGTGGGTTGGGGTCTTGATCTTCTCGGTTTTCTTCTTAGTGTCTTTCATTGTCTCGGGGTTCCATTTTATTATATATGATGATGCAATTTAAAAGACATGTCATCTAAATTAGGTTGATTTTTTAATTAAAATACAAAATTCCAATTTTTTTCTTTTTAATTTAGATTCTTAGAAGCAAAAAACTAAATTGGAAATGACTAAATTGGGTTAAAAATAAGATAAATCAAACATACCTAGACACGGTGGCAAGATCCTTCCTCCCTAGCTTCTCTCTAGCTCCTCTATTCGCTCAATAAGAGTAGAAATGCGAGCACAGTTTGTGCACAATGAACACAAATCGTGCTCGTGGACTCTTCAAAAACTCTATCAATAGGAACACACACACGTTCTTTGTGCACAATGACCACAGATCACATGCACGTTCTTTATGCACAATGACCACAAATCACACTTGCAGAACTCTATCAGTAGGAACGTGTGCACACACATTCCTGTTGCATGGATTGTCACTTTTTCAGCCACGAACTTCGTGCACTTACCCAAATAGATTATTATTTTCTATAATTGTTTCAATACTTTCCTTTTCATATGAAATTGAGACTTTTCCATTGATCCTTTAGCTATTATGTATCCAAGATGTCCCGATTCACTGACATGTATCGCTTCTTGATAAACTTAATACAAGAATTCCTTAATGTGGTCCTACAAAAAAGAAATGGATAGAATAAATAAATGCATTATATAGAGAAATGAAAATCACAAGGGGATGATTTCTTATACTAATTCTACCAAGATACACGACTTCAAAGAAGGCATGAAATTTGGGTAATAACAACTCTTTTATTAGAGTAACAAATGAATCTCTTGCAACTATGTTTCTTTATAATTGCTAAGCAAACCAACATTTGATAGTTAATGTAATTTTTCTCGACAAACACATTATTCTTTATATTAGATATAGATTCAATTACTATTGTCTTGATGAGTGTTTATACATCACTTTTAGGTAATGTCACTAATTTGTTTTAGCTACAATGGAAACATTCTTAAGGATATAAATCAAATCATCTAAGACATAACTAGGACAATGGAAATGAAGATGCCATATGATGAATTAGATTTCCTTTAAGGTTGGAATAAATCTAATTCATTGAAGAGATTTAGTCAATGAACAAAGTCATACTAGACAATTGAAGTGCATACCACGGTTTCTATAACATTATTCTATATCTTTTTTATTCCAAAAACTTCATATGCTTTGCATGATGCAACCAAAGGTACTTTGTTATACTTTTTTTCCTCGATGAATTAATAAACATACAAAATGATACTTTGTAATTTAACTTAAGACAACTCACCGCATATGCTACTATCAATCGTGAGGGTGTTACCCTCCTCCACGACCCCACAGTCTCTCCATTATGCCACCCTGCATCAATTACAAGGATCAAATCAAGAAAATTAAAAAAATATGCTTAAAATCAAATTCATGAAACATAAAACATTTTCATCAATGCATTATCTCACTGTGAATATCGCTAGCCTCAATGGAGATTCATTGGCATATGGAGCACTGGGTTGTACACCTTTCTCTGAGACAACCTCTACTGTGGCAGTCTCGATCGATGGGGCCAATGGAAATACCGAGGGTGGGTTGTGATGGACCCCCACAGGCTGTACAAGTGACTGCAACTCCCTAGGCTTCGAGAAAGGTAACCTAGCAACGCCCAGGTGCTCAGGGAGTGCAATGGTACTATAGTTATCAAATATATCCACATCCTGCATACATATTACTAAAATTGAACTATTAGTACCACCTATTAAAATTCAAAAACACAAACACAAAAAACTTGAGAATTATACGATATTTTAACTCTACACATGATACCTGTGACGCAGTTGACTTGTCCATCCTAGATGGACATTCCTTGACATCGGATAGTCCCAAATCCTACAAAAACATGAGAACATTACAAATTTGAGGATGTCATAAAATAAATAAATGAATATGGTGAATTTATCATATGTGACACATACCTTCATGTGGGGTGCACCCAATGAACAATTTGTCTCTACTTCCACATCAGTGGTGGGGCTAGGCATTGATGCATCCATTGGTGTAGAGGGTCTACTACTAGGGTGTAAAAATTGTGGAACAACATAAATAAAATATCAATATAAATACACATAATACAAAATAAATATGGATACACATAACAATTAAGAACATAAAAAGGGTGAACATTACAAATTTGAGGATGTCATAAAATAAATAAATGAATATGGTGAATTTATCATATGTGACACATACCTTCATGTGGGGTGCACCCAATGAACAATTTGTCTCTACTTCCACATCAGTGGTGGGGCTAGGCATTGATGCATCCATTGGTGTAGAGGGTCTACTACTAGGGTGTAAAAACTGCGAAACAACATAAATAAAATATCAATATAAATACACATAATACAAAATAAATATGGATACACATAGCAATTAAGAACATAAAAAGGGTTACACTACTTACCCTCCTCCATGAAGCTATGTTGTCCACTAGGTTGTATAGGACAATAGCATGTATGCCTGCAACTCGAGCATCTGTGAGGTTCACATGGATGAATACTATGTCCATGTGCCCTCTCCTCATTGTAATCTGTCATGCCTGTTGAACCTCCAACCCCTCTATCAATGTCATTGGTCGACACCTCCTTCCCAGGTAGTGCAACAAAGCTATTGAGTTGCACTAGGATACGATTCAATGATGAAATGGATAGCTTTACCTGTTGCAATATCTCTGCAACAAGAGTATGTTGGGTAGGGGGGTCAGGCCTTTTCCTCGGTGGACAAGAACCTAACACGCAGTCACACCTGGCATGCTCTCGGTCAAGGTTCACATGGATGAATACTATGTCCATGTGCCCTCTACTCATTGTAATTTGTCATGCCTGTTGAACCTCCAACCCCTCTATCAATGTCATTGGTCGACACCTCCTTCCCAGGTAGTGCAACAAAGCTACTGAGTTGCATTAGGATACGATTCAATGATGAAATGGATAGCTTTACCTGTTGCAATATCTCTGCAACAAGAGTATGTTGGGTAGGGGGGTCGGGCCTTTTCCTTGGGGGACAAGAACCTAACACACAGTCACACCTGGCATGCTCTCGGTCATCCCATAATTTTCTTAGAAAATATAAGGGAATCTCCCTGTTATTGCAGGGAGGTTTATCAAAAACCATATACCACCTATTCATCCAATTCTGACTAATCTAGGGATGGATGCACCAGTCAATGGAGATGTGTTTCTTGTGCAATGACAGTTCTTATCTAGTTATAGGATCCCTAAAAATAGACAATAATTGTGGTTTTGAAATGCCCAGGTCTTTGACTTGGTTTCTGTCCAAACCAGTGCTTTAGTACTCATACATTCTTGCCCTATAATCAGAAATAGAGGTCAATTTCCATTGGGCACTTGCAATGGACTTCAAAATGATGTTCAAATAAGCGGCCAAGGAGACTTTTCTAGGCTCTCTAGTGTCCCTTAATTGTTCCTCAAGGGTTCTTAATATAACCAACCCCTCATCAATTTGAGTATTTACATTGGGTGGTTGTGGTGGGCTGGGGTCTTGATCTTCTTGGTTTTCTTCTGAGCAGTTTTCATTGTCTCAGGGTTCCATTTTATTATATATGCTGCAATTTAAAATCCATGGCATCTAAAATAGGTTGGTTTTTTAATTAAAATACAAAATTACATTTTTTTTTTTTAATTTAGATTCTTGAAAGCAAAAAACTAAATTGGAAATGACTAAATTGGGTAAAAAATAAGATAAATCAAACATACCCAGACACGGTGGCAAGATCCTTCCTCCCTAGCTCCTCTATAGCTCCTTTATTCTCTCAATAAGAGTAGAAATGTGAGCGCAGTTTGTGCACAATGACAATAAATCATGCTCGCGGACTCTTTAAAAACTCTATCAGTAGGAATGTGCACACCTTCTTTGTGCACAATGACCACAAATCACATGCACGTTCTTTGTGCACAATGATCACAAATCACGCTCGCAGACTCTTTAAAAACTCTATCAGTAGGAACGTGTGCACATTCCTAAGAACACACACATTCTTGCCACTAAACCTACGTGGAAAGCCTCATGAAGGTTTGACCACCTCCAAACCTAAAGGTTTAGGAACGCGTGTACGTTCCTAAGAACGCACACACATTCTTGTTGCATGGCTTGCCACTTTTTCAGTCACGAACTTCGTGCACTTACCCAAATAGATTATGATTTTTTAGAATTGCATCGATACTTTCCTTTTCATATGCAATCGAGATTTTTCCATTGATCCTTTAGCTATTATGTGTCCAAGATGTCCTCATTCACTAACATGTATCGCTTCTTGATAAACGTAATACAAGCATTCCTCAATGATGTCCTACCAAAAAGAAATGGATAGAATAAAGAAATGCATTATATAGAGAAATGAGAATCACAAGCGGATGATTTCTTATAACAATTCTACCAAGATACGCGACTTCAAAGAAGGCATGAAATTTGGGCAATAACAACTCTTTTCTTAGGGTAGCAAATGCATCTCTTGCAACTATGTTTCTTTATAATTGCTAAGAAAACCAACATTTGATACGTGGTCTAGCTGCAGAAAGCTTAACTGGGCCAAGCCCGCATACCTTTTGAAGGTCAGCGAAGGCAACTGGATGGTAAAGTCGTTCTTGCAACGAAGGTCGGGTCTTGTGCTCAATCCCGAGCAAGGACGTGGTCTAGCTGCAGAAAGCTTAACTGGGCCAAGCTCGCATACCTTTGGATCGTCCTTTATTAGGGCGGAGCCGAAGGATTAGGGTTTTGTAGAGTTCTTGCGTTGCGTGGTTCCAGCAGTGGCCCCAACGGGGCTCGTGTCTCATAAGGAGGGAGGGCCGGCAAGCGGCTCCTACAGTCAAGCTACAACAAGCGGAAATGTTGCTAAGAGGTCTAAATGGCCGACCTTCGAGCCGCCGCCAGACCTGCGCTCGAAAATACTGGAAGAAGGCGCGTTCAAGGACCGAGAAATGGAGATTGACCCAGAGAAAGGAGCTCTTCCCCCCACAACGTCAACTCCATGGATGCCTGGTAAGTGTATTCCACAGGTGCCACAAGCCCCAAAATATGTGATTAACTCACCACGCATAGAAGAGCAAAAGCAATACATGAGAGATTATGCCCTGGTGGGAAAGTTCCTAGGGCTATGGCCCTCGGAACGAGATCTGATCAAATGGATACAATACTGGTGGAAGCCAAAAGGTCACTATGAGTTACGACTGGGATCTAAGGGTTTTTTCACAATCATCTTCCACAATCTTGAGGATAGTAACCGCATCTTCGATGGAGGGCCCTATTTTTTCAACTCGGCGGGCCTCTTCTTGCGCTTCTGGACGAAGAAGTTCAGCCCTGAAAAGGAGGACTTTGCTCATGCGCCTATATGGATCAGATTATACTCCCTCCCACAGGAATTTTGGCTAGAGGAGGTACTAGCTGGTATAGGCAATACCATCGGCATCTATGTCAAGTCATCCGAGGCCACCAAGCAAAGACGCTACACCTCTTATGCACGAATCTGTGTATACCTGAATATAACTAAGCCGCTCCCCGGATCCATCATACTGGAATATCATGACGAGGATTGGACCCAGACCATCGACTATGAGCACATCCCATTCCGATGTCGGAGATGCCACGAGCATGGCCACCTCTTTAGAGAATGCCCCCTAAACACTATTCACAAAGAAGGAAACCAAGACAGTAGCAAGGACAAGGACGGCTTCATTAAACCAACAGGGAAAAGAAGACCAGGAGGAAGGAAGCAACCGGCCCAAGTAAGAAAAGATGCTTCAACTAGTAATAGATTTACAGCTTTACAAGACCAACCAGAAAACCCCGCAAGCCACATGCAGCTCAATGAACCACCTTCGGCTAATGGCTCTCATGCGACCAAACAAGGGGAGGAAAGAACCCCACTGAGAAAGGGATCAGATCTCATCCCCCCAAACGCGACTCAGGAATCGCAGGAGCCTTTGGAAACAGAGGACGGAGACGCAGAAATGGAGTTGGAGGAGTCGGATTTAGCCGGAGTGGATTTGATGCACCTCGAGCATGCCTATAGGCAATAGAAACTATACACAATACCCAGAGATCAATTACGAAAGGTGCATAAAGTCTTCCTCAACTCCTCCGTCGGATCCTCGGCAAGGGCTAGCCAAGGGCTGGGAATACAAAGCAGTCAATCAAAAGGCACAAGTAAATCCCAGAAACACGAAAAGAAAAGAGGGAGGAAATCCACCTGTTGACCGCCTATTCAACTAGGGGTCAACTCATGTGCCATGAAGTTATGCATCATCAGATGCAAGTATGTCGAAGACAGTATTGGTTCTACTTGGGCATTTGATGCTCCAGCACAAAATTTTGTAAGCGGGATTACCGCACCCCTGCGTGGGTTTCCTCATTAGGAGAGTTCCTTAGGTCAGTTGCCTTAGGGTTTCCTCATTAGGAGAGTTCCTTTCGTTGAGTGTTTTTTATCCTCAGGAGGTTAATGTGGCCTAACCAGCCGGGTTA
>SNQJ01S0021527.1:45834-82854 GCA_010110895.2 Picea sitchensis
TTAATAATTACTAAAATATCTTAATTATTATATCAATAATCTTCCAATTCTTATATTAGAGAAAAAAAAATTCTTTAAATTTTAAATTTTCATGTTCTAAAAATCCTTTAAATCATATATTCCATCATAACAACTTATTATTTTCGTGTTCTAACAATCCTTCAAGTCATATACTCCATCATAACAACCTATTATTTTAGTGTTCTAAAAATCTTTTGTTTTGCAATATACTTTTTATATGCTTCGGTCAGTGCTACAGTAAAATGAATTGGTTTCAAAAACATTCAAAACCTTCTAATTTCATTCCTTACTACTAAGAAATTTATAAATTTGTTTATGAGAGGATGGGTACTTTATTTCATGTTGTTTGAATGATCCAAATGCATTTAAGCACATACTTTTTCTCTTTGACTATGTTGTTGTAAAAGTACTTGAGTTCTTGTCTTGATAGAGTTAAAGATGGCAAATTATGAACTTGTTGTTTTATATTCGAAAACATCTCTTGTCATATTTTTAGTTCATGGAGCAGGTTTGTTTTTTCAGTATTTTTTTTGGAGTATCTCATTTGTTGCTCGATGAATATAATTTAGGCAACCCAATAACCTTTATAGTTGAGTTTATCTATAATTTGATCTATAAAGTTGGTAAGTGCTTGCAATACATGAGTTTGCAACTCAATTATTCTCTTGAAATTTATAAATTTTATTCTTGTTTTTGACAAAATCAAGCTTCTTATTTTATAATGCAATGTTGTGCTTATATACTTTCTCAAAAAATTCTTTTAAATATTTCTTATGTTCTTCTTTCTCAATTTTTTTTTTTAAATATTTCTTATGTTCTTCTTTCTCTTAAGATAATTCTAACAAATCATCAATATATACAATGACAATATGTAATTTTAATGGTGCATTTCTTAATCCAAATGGAATCATTTTCCATTAATATTGACTCTGAGAAACTACAAACTTTTGGAACATTGCCTATTTACCCAAATATACTTTTTTACTTAACTAATTCTTGAAATAATATTTACCTATAGTTTAGTCTTAGTTTTATAGTGATATTTTGAATAAAGATAATGAAAATATTTGTAATAAATTATGTATTTGTGATAATGGAATAAAAATATTTACGTTTTAATTTAATATAATTCTAATTTAAAGCTCCCAGTTTAGGAAATTGGTTCCCAAATTCTCATTTCCTTGATGTTGAAGCTCCCAAAAAACTCTCAAATTCCCAAAAGAGTTCCTAGTCAATTGGAGACATTCCCTACCAATTTCCAAGTTCCCTAACAGTAAAATAAATTGGTTTAAAAAAAAAAGCATTCTAAACCTTCTAATTTCATTCCTTACTACTAAGAAATTTATAAATTTATTTATGAGAAGATGGGTACTTTATTTCATGTTGATTGAATGATCCAAATGCATTTAAGCACATACCTCTTCTCTTTTACTATGTTGTTGTAAAAGTACTCGAGTTCTTGTCTTGATAGAGTTAAAGATGGCAAATTATGAACTTGTTGCTTTATACTCTAAAACATCTCTCATCATATTTTTAGTCCATGGCACATGTTTGTTTTTTTAAGTATTTTTTGGAGTATCTGAACATTTGTTGCTCGATGAATATAATTTAGGCAACTCAATAACCTTTATAGCTGAGTTTTATCTATAATTTGATCTATAAAGTTGGTAAGTGCTTGCAATACATGAGTTTGCAACTCAATTATTCTCTTGAAATTATAAGATCTAGAAATTCTATTCTTGTCTTGGCAAAATCAAGCTTCTTATTTTATAATGCAATGTTGTGTCTATATACTTTCTCAAAAAATTCTTTTAAATGTTTCTTATGTTCTTCTATGTGATAAGATCATTCTAACAAATCATCAATATATACAATGACAATATGCAATTCTAATGGTGCATTCCTTAATCCAAATGGAATAATTTTCCATTAATATTGGTCATAAGGAACTACAAACTTTTGGAGCAATGCCTATTTGCCTAAATACACTTTTAAGATCAAACTTACTGAAAACATTACAATTAGTTATCTTGTCAAATAACATCGCTTTAGAGGGTTAGGGAAGGGATATCTGATTGGCATTAAAGCATCATTTAGATGCATGTAATTCATAACCATTCTTGGCTTACCTCTATTTTGTTTTGTGTTCTTGTTAACACATCCTTTCAAGTAACTCTACAATCTCTTTTTTGCAAAATTCTTCTTTTGTAGGTGACAATTGATTTGATTTCCATAGGCCTTTTGTGGAGTTTCTGCAAATCCTTCTTTATAAGGGAGATAAAAAAACACTTTTCTCTATATCAAAAGGCATCTGGGATTTCACAAGTATAATGTTTTCTAATCTTTTCTTGAATCTCAGTGAGAACAAGGAAGATGATAGATTTTCTTAGGCATGAAAATTGAATGGAGAGGTTTGTGCCTATTGTTGTAGTGAGGCAATCCAATGCCACATTTGGATTTGTTATAGTTGCATTGTTTCTTTCTTCGTTTGGATTTTAACTTTTTGTTTTTTGCCACATCCAAAAGAATATATTTATGGAAATTGGTTGCAATATTTGCAATGTTTTTCCAAAAAAAATTGTTGCTTTCTTTGCACACATTGCTGCTAAAAAATCTTCTTTATGATTTCAGCGAGGAATGCTAAAAACTCATTTGCAAGAAATATGCTTTTTAAAAAAAATCTTTTGTAAATCAGTAGCATAATAACTACATAATATTATAAATAAGTAAGATTATAATTTTTTTTCAAACTTATCAAAAAATTATTCTAACTTATGAATTATTTTTTTAACTTATACAATTTTTTCTAACTTACCATTTATTATTATTATTATTATATTTTAAAAACATCCTATATAAAAAATAATAATTTAATTAAATATTTTATATTTTATTTTAATTTGTAATCATTAATTATGTATAAAAATGTGAAATAAAACATTTTTCAATCATTATATATTAAAAAAAGATTTTGAAATTAAAAAATCAAGATCTAAAAGATTAAGGTTGAAAAGTCAAGATCTTGCTAATTCATTTCGGTACGTTAATTGAAAACTGAAATTAACATAATTAAATTTATTTATTTTTAATTTTAGTAATAATAATAATTTATGAGATCCCTTATTTGTGGTAAAAAGATCCTTCCCCCTGTGATTCAATTGATCAGCGATTCAATTGATAAAGTTTATAGAAGTAGCTATATTTTATCCTTCTCAATTTGAACTTGAGAAGAAATACGTGTTCTTAACCATTATACCATTTACACTATAGTATTACAACTTAACTTATCATTAAGTTCAAAGGCTTACACCTATTGATAATAGAGACATTTAATAGGGTTTTAGTGCTTAATCAGTTTTGTATGGACAAGATTAAATATTGATGAAATATTCTTAGTGGTACCAATAAATCAATGGTTATGATTTCAATCACTAACTTTCTCACAATTATAAAAACATCAATTTACATATTTATTTTTTAACTTTTACTTGATCATATTTAAAATTTAATATGATAGCTCACTGATTGTGAAGTGAAGTTTTAGTGAGACCAACCAAAACCTTTCGGCATTAGCAGACACGAGTTTGCCGCTGTGCGTTAAAGTTGTTCAACACGACGCCAATTCCACGAAAGCCCAGTCGCGACTACTTTGCTACGACTCTGAAGGGGCTGTCGAATACGAATTCTATAACTTGAACTTGCCGACGAATTCTATAACTTGAAAGGGCCGACGAATACGAATTCTATAACTTGAACTTGCCAACGCCATTGCCGAAGTAGCTCCTCTGAAGATGGCGATGAAGATGAAACAATTAATCAGCAGCATCTTATTTATCTTAAGTGCGTGTATGCTTATGCCCCTCTCAACTGCTGATCCACACACTACTTTCGTTGGGAGGTATTGCGAGAATAACGAATATACAAACGGTAGCGCCTTCCAAAGGAATCTAAACCAGGTTTTGGAGTCCCTGGTGAGGAGCGTTTCTACGAGCGGATTCAATACATCTAGCGTTGGCGAGGGGCAAAACAGCCACAGTACGGTTTATGGGCTTGCCCAATGCGTGGGAGATTTAAATTCCTCCGATTGCAAACAATGCGTGGCGAATGCAAAAACCAGGATTACATCCGGCACTCCTGGTGAAGGATGCAACAAAACTTCTGCATCCATTCTGCTAGACGGCTGCTTCTTACGTTACCAGAATCATAGTTTTTACGGCGATTATAGTGACAGTGTTGCAAAAGGCGTTGTTGCTTGCAGCCATGTGGAAAACAGTCAGCCCGAGTTCACAATTACAATTAGGGCCATGCTCCAAAAAGTTCTCTATAAAGCTGCGAATAGTTCCAATCTTTTTGCTGCAGAGGAAGGCGTTGCGCCTTATAATTCGACAGAGCATATCTACAGCTTGGCGCAGTGTTGGAGAGATCTGTCCACAAGAGACTGCGAAGCGTGCCTACGCTTTGCCTTGTCACAAATATATAACAATTGCACAGCTGGAGCTCTTGGATCACGATTCGTATCTCTGAATTGCTATCTGCGTTCCGAGGTTTATGCGTTTTTCAACGCTCCGATTCTCTCGCCGTCACCATCGCCGACTCGACGAGAAAGCCCTCCAGTACCAAGTATCTTCTTTCACATAGTTTATAATTATCAGGAATATAATGGCCGTTTTGTAAAGATTTCATTTTGATGAAAAAAACACCCCCATTTATCTGAGAATTCTTGTGCAAATTTGCAGAAGTAAAAAGATCGAACGTGCTGCGGATAACTCTGGGCGTAGTAGCCGCTACGGTTGGATTAATTGCAGCCATATCCCTATGCAAGCTGATTTTTTCCTCTCGTGGGAAAAATTGCGAACATATTTCTCAAATGGGAGATCTTGAAATTGGTAGATGATTCAGTGAGAGCTAGCTTTGTATATTATGAACTGCTCCCCTATTGCAAGATAATTAAACGCTTTGTAACTGTTTTCGCAGGCGACGAAGGAGAAATTAACTTGTCGGCGACTGTAGCGAATCCGGAACTTATTTTCAAATACGATACTTTGAGAGAGGCTACGTCTAATTTTAATGCAGAGAGAAAGCTTGGGGAAGGTGGTTTTGGATCCGTCTTTAAAGTGAGCGTTTACTGTTACATCCATTTTGATTTTGATTTATTTTAAAGTAGATGTCATTGTATTGTGTTTTGTTTGTTAGTTTCTCTTTGAACTGTGAGATTAGCCGTTGAGAAATAGTGATTCATCATCAGGTTTGAGTCACATCGATGTTTAATATGGTTGGATTTTTTGTCCTCATATGTTTAGAATTCATAATTTTAACATCATAAAGTATTTTGACAACACACTTCATCACTGAACTATCCTACACTTCAGGGACCAAATAAATCTCATTGTTAATGAAGAAACCATAAAAATATTTTTGATGTAACTTAATGTTTATTGATGAGCAGGGGGATCTACCAGATGGCAGAGAGGTTGCAGTGAAACGGCTGAAAATAGGTTCAAGTCAAGGAGATGCCGAATTTCTGAATGAAGTAAATCTCGTCAGTCGTGTTCAGCACAGGAATCTAGTGAAACTGCTTGGTTGCTCTGTGATAAATTCAGAAAGGCTACTAGTTTACCAATACTTCCATAACAGTAGCCTCGACAATATTATATTCGGTTGCTTCTCCTTCTTTAGTCGCTGCACGGTTCCTGATTTGTTCGAGTTTTGAGTTTGTTTTGTACCTTGCTAATGTTTTTAGTGTATGTTTTGCAGATATAACAAAACGCCATTTACTTGATTGGAGACAGAGGTCTGAAATCATGGTTGGAATTGCACGTGGACTGGCTTATCTTCACGAAGAATCTGAAATTCGAATCATTCATAGAGATATTAAAGCAAGCAATATTTTACTAGATAATAAACATAAACCGAAAATAACAGACTTTGGGTTAGCCAAACTGTTCGACGACGATCAAACGCACGTCAGCACTAGAGCTGCAGGAACTTTGTAAGAATTCTCTCTTCAATATGGTTCATATAATTTTGAGAGGGTTAAGATATGGAGATTTTATTGTACATAGTATTGTGCAGAGGTTACATGGCGCCTGAGTACGCGTACCGCGGAAAGCTAACAGAGAAAGCAGATGTATTCAGCTTTGGAGTGCTTGCACTTGAGATTATCAGCGGAAGAAAGAATCAGAGTTTGCCTCAAGACACAGAGTTTCTCATTGAACGGGTATGACTAATGTGGATTGAAGTAGATATTTTCTAACATGTTCGTAGGAGTATGAGTCCTTGCTAACCAAAGTTGTATGATATTACCAGGCATGGAGACTGTATAACGCAGAGAGAGCTTTAGAAGTTATGGATCCCACATTGGAGGGTAGTTACTCGAGGGAGGAAGGGATTAGAGTCATTAAAATTGGTCTTCTGTGCATTCAAGCAGCTGCAGCTTTGAGGCCTTCAATGTCTCGGGTGGTGTCGATGCTGACCAGTGAGAGAGAACATCTTCCTTCGCCCACAAATCCTGCTTTCATAGATCTGGATGGTGCAGGTGCAGCTGTTCCTGACATAACAGCAACTTCTACGACACCTACCGATTTCCACTCTGCCGCTGCCGATCCTTCATGAGGCATCGTAGAGCAGAGGTGAAAATCAACCGACGCATTTTTAATTGCTCCATGTATCAATGAAATTAATACAAAGGAAATCAAATTATTATATCATATATTGATATATATATCATTATGATGATAATATTATCACAGCTGCAAACTCGTGGCTGGTGAATGTCGAAAGACTTTGGTTAACTTAGAAAATGAAATGAGGTCATAAAATGAAACTCGGGACATTATCAAATCTTTAATCTAGTTTTTTTTAGTAATTTTAAATGGCTGGGTTACTGGTAAATTGGTAAATATTAAATGGCTGGGTTTCAAGTTCCATATTTACATCTGGTCACTCTGTAACAAAACTTTAATCTTTGTTAATCACTCAGAAGTGCCAATCACCTAGCAACCATAGTAAATTTTAAATATGATCAATTAAAAGTAAACGAATAAACATGTAAATAGATGCCTCTATAATAGTGAGGAAGTTAGTGGTTGAAATCACAACCATTGATTTATTGGAACAACTAAAAATATTCATTCAATATTTAATCTTGTCTATACATAACTGATTAAACACTAAAAATCTATCAATTAAACCCATTATCAATAGATGTACTCTTTCTATATATAATTGTTAGTTCTAATCAAAACCTGAAATATCTTGATCGGTTAGTTCATACAATTGGATTGACTTAATTAGTCCTTGTCAAATATGGAAATATGGTAATCCATTTGGTAACAAAACAGGATTGACTTAATTGTATTTAATTTTTTTTATAAAAGTACTTTTTATCTAAATTTCTTTTAAATAATTTTTTTTCGGATTTTTTAAAATTTAAATAATTATTTTTGTATTAGATCATATGATTTGATTTGATTAAATAAAACTATTTTATTATTCATTATATTGATTTGATTTTTATCTAAATTTCTTTTAAATAATTTTTTTTCGGATTTTTTAAAATTTAAATAATTATTTTTGTATTAGATCATATGATTTGATTTGATTAAATAAAACTATTTTATTATTCATTATATTGATTTGATTAAATAACAATGTATAGATATAACAGTTTAAAAAATAATAAATAGATGTAACATTTTAAAAAATAATAATAATAATAATAAACTTTAAAATTTCTTAATGATTTAAAAAAATAATAATAACAGGTTTGCTCAATAAACTTTAATGATACGACAGGTGATATATAGACTGTCAGATATATTCTAATATTCTAAAGATGGTAGGGTTTAATCCAAAAGTCTGCGATAGCTAAAACAAAATAAAGTGACATATATGGAATCTCAAAGTCAACGATAGAGTGAGTGATTGATTTCCGAGAGGAGAGGTACAGGTCCGCTTACCGGCTGGCAAGATTTAAAGAAAAACAAGAACACTTTTAGCCCTCGCAGACTTCACGATTCCATTTATGTCACTTTACCTATCCGTCCAGAGATGGTGGGGTTTAACCCAAATGTCTGCGAGGGCTAAAACAAAATAATTGCAGGTAAAGTAACATATATGGAATCATGAACTCTGCATGGTAACTTGTGTTCTTGTTTTTTCTTTAAATCTTGCAAGCCGGTAAACGGGCCTGTACCTCTCTTCTTGAAAATCAATCATTCACTCTATCGCTGATTGACATCTGTTTAATTTGCCTAATCATTTTAATTGGTTTTTCTATTAATTATGTTAAAATGCGTACACTTATTGATAATGAGTATATTTAATAGGTTTTTAGTGCTTAATTATTTTTGTATGGACAAGATTAAATATTGATGGAATATTCTTACTCGTCCCAATAAATCAATGATTGTGATTTCAACCACTAATTTCTTCACTATTATAAAAACCTATGTTTACTTGTTTATTTTTTTTACTT
The DNA here is from genome assembly GCA_010110895.2 of Picea sitchensis. Taxonomy (NCBI): domain Eukaryota; kingdom Viridiplantae; phylum Streptophyta; class Pinopsida; order Pinales; family Pinaceae; genus Picea; species Picea sitchensis. The sequence continues at coordinate 54,332 of SNQJ01S0021527.1, forward strand.
TTACTTGATCATCTTTAAAATTTACTATGGTGACTAGTTGTGATTGTCACCTTTGAGTGATTAAAAAGGATTAAGGTTTTGTTACAAACTGGAAAGATGTAAATGTGAAAAGCAACCATTTAATATTTAACAATTTACAGTAATTCTAAAACTACTAAAAAAAACTAGATTGATAGATTTGGTAATGTCTTGAAATGATGTCTCCGTGTACTCTTCTTCCCCTCTAAAGTGCCCACTTGCAAGTGAGAGGATCCCAGCTCTTAGGACACTTCATTGTCCAATTGGTAATAGAAACATTCAAGGTCCTCGGTCATTACAGTCTCTTAAAATTCACTTTGACACCCATTCTCTCATGCATAATTAGTTAATATTAGGAAATAACTTAAGTGTAATATTCACCCATCCACATGTCACTTTCATGCAAATTTGCTCCTGAAATTACCTCATTTAATTTTTATTTAAACATCAATTTTCCCCACCCACTTTTAATTTTCCTAATTTTTCTGGTAGTTGTCCCCTAGATATCCTCCACTAATCTACACAAAATATTTTAGTATGTTGAAACTCCTATTAACTCTAGAGCCGTCACTAATTTAGTTATTTACACAATGATTTAGGAGTTTTCCCAATTAATCTCCTTATATAAATATTTCTCAAGAAATTAATAAATGTTATCTGTTTTTCCACTTTTAATATTATCATGCAAGTCTTTTGTTCCCTTCCAAGTTGTTTATTTTTTTATATTTAATTATATTTTTCTTAAATCTAAACTCTCAATTACCTACAAATTCTTAAATAATTTAGTTGTTCCTTAACATGTAACCCCTTCCCATAAAGTTTTTTTCAAAGTTTTCTAGCATGGCTCTATCATCCATTTTAATATTTTTCCCTGGTTAACTTACATGTGTCACCTTGTATTAGAATTTGATTGAAACAAAGGCCAAGGGTTCCATGAACGCCATGTCCTTCAGGATGTACATATGTACTCCAAGGGTGTCATGCATAATCCCTTTCAAGCTCTTTTGACCTTGAAACAAAGGCTAAGGGTGCCATAAGCCATGCCCTTCAAGATGTATTTGTGTGCTCCAAGGGTTCCATGTGTCATGCACTTCAAGCACGTTTGACTTTGAGCATTGAGAATATGGCACAATTAGTGGAGATCTTATTACTAATGTAGTTTCCCCTATTACAAGACTACTGGATGTTGAGGAATAAAGCCTCATCCTTATTGTGTGCCCCTCAGTATACCTCGTGAGTCACTGAGACCCAGTCTACCCTCACAACATCGTGCAACCCTTTGAACAAAAGTGTTCCACACTCTTCAACTTCGGCGACAATGGGAGTGCTAGTGAGTGGAAATAGTGACATTGTTCCACCCCTCCCTTTTCTGCTGGTTTGGTTTTGTATAGCCATGCTACTGCTTTTGTGAGTCGGATCTGCAAGCATGATCCCTATGCTTGCATCCACTCACAATTTTTTATGACAAATGTCCATAATCAATTTATTCATTTATTAAAAAATTCAATAACAGGTTTACTCCCTAACTCAATCTAGAGTCTCAGGTTCTGTACAATCATGATCATCCATAAAATTTATTTCACTCAATCAATTTCACATTTAACATTCTGAGAATTTCATAACGAATCTAGCATTCTTCAAGTATTAATTTACTGGGTTGTTTTCGAGAAAACACCCTCAAACAATAAGTCCATTGTCTAAAAATAGTCAGGTGAAATGGGGCATTACATATGCCAAATTTTAATTATGGATAAATATATTGTATGAACTTTGTAGAATCTTGCTCATTTATGAGAGAAAACCATGAACCATTCTTTTTGAATTTCTCTATATCTTGCATAGAGAAACTGAGCATTGGACAAACTCTCATGAGCTACTATCAGGCTTTGGAAAATTCCAAAAACATAGTGGATGAAAGAATGTATCAGCTTTGTGACATTAAGATGGTTGAATGGAAAACACTTTTCCCTTTGTATTCCCAAATTAGATCCCAATTTAAAAATATTTACCACAATACAAACCTTCCTAACCTCCTACCTTCTTAAGGTCCTATAAACCAATTGGTCCTATGATATTTAGTCACTAAGCTTTAAAATATTAAGATTGATTATGTTAACTTATAAATGATGTGTAGTCCTCTCTGTGATTAAAATTTTAAATTATGAAAATTGATTTATGAATGATCTGTAGTCCTTGACTTTTTAAATGTTAGGATTGATTATATTAACTTATGAATTATGTGTAGCTAATGAAAACAAATTATTTAATTAATATAGAAAACCAATAATATTTTAAGTAAACACTCCATAAAAAATAATAAAATTATAGATAAATACATATTATTTAATTTTTTAATATAGAAAACCAACAATATTTTAAGTAAACACTCCACCTATCATAAAGAGATTTATTAAAATTTATACAAGATACAAATTAATAAAGTTATAAATAAATACATATTTAAAAAAGATTTTACCATTATAAAATAATGGTAAGTTATTTAACAATAAAATAAATAAAATGATTAAATTAAATAAAAAAATAATAATTCAAATTGCTAAAAGATATGTTGAAAAGAGAAAAATCTAAAAAAAATAATTATTATTTATAAAATATTAAAAATTTAAAGTTTTCTAGGTGTAAAGTGTGGTGTAAAGTGCCCACTTGCAAGCGAGAGTACTCCACCTTTTAGCACACTTCTTTGTCCAACTGTTAATAGAAATACTCAAGATCCTAGGTTATTATAATCTCGTCCAACCATAAGACAGACCTCATTCAACATTCTCCTATCTTTTTTTTATAGGTAAAATTCACTTTGACATCCAGTCTCTCATGCATAATTATTTCATATTAGTAAATAACTTAATTGTAATATTCACCCATCCACATGTCACTCTCATGCAAATTTGCTCCTAAAATTATCCCATTTAATTTTTATTTAAACACCAATTTTCTTCACCCATTTTTAATTTCCCTAATTTTTTTTGGTAGTTGTCTCCTAGACATCCTTCCCTAATCTACATAAAATATTTTAGTATCTTAAACTACTATTGAACTCCTATTATTTCTAGAACTTCCACTGATTTTGTTATTTACACAATGAGTTAGGATTTTTCTCAATTAATTTCCTTATATAAATATTTCTCTAATTTTGTTATTTACACAATGAGTTAGGATTTTTCCCAATTAATTATCTTATATAAATATTTCTCAAAATTCTAAAAAATTCATACAATGATAACAACATCTTCTGAAGATGGTGATTTTAGGTGATATGGGAATATAGTTAGGTGACAAAACAGGATTGACTTAATTGTATTGTCAAATATGGAAATATTGTGATCCGTTATAGATCCATACTTACCTATTTTCACGTCAAGTATGGACACAACCCCAACTTTTCTTTACTCCCAAATGCTCACCTCTTGCATCTCCAGTGGGAAGTTTTAAATTCTCATTTTTCCTTTTGGTTATGTCTTTTATGTTAATCTTTTTTTCTAAAGGATTTTACAAAGTTTAATCAAAGTTTAGTAGGAGTTTTGTTTTTTTTAAATTGTAAGTTAAAATGGTTATTTCAAATTAAAAATGATTTTTTTTTTTTTCAACAAAACCACAAAAATATGTATATGTATATGGATGTTGTAACGCCCATCTAGTTTAACTCAATTTAGATTCTATGTTTGTTTTTTTTTTAAATGAAACATTAAACTCTCATTACATATGTAATGAGACAAAATCAATGCAAAATCAAAAGATTTACATTCACTGAAGTTGTCAATTTTGACGCTTAGAAAAACCTTCGGGAATTAATACATTGATGATACATCTCCTGCGGAACCTTTGTTAGTCCTTTCTAAGATTTCCAATCTACTGAAGGACTCATACCAACGCAACGAGTACTCTGGGGCTATACATATCCAACCACAAAACTAGTTGTGAAGTGTCCACTTGTAAGTGAGAGGATCTCATCTCTTAGCACACTTTATTGTCCAATTCGTAATAAAAACACTCAAGGTCCTCCGTAATTACAATCTTGTCCAACCATAAGACATACCCCTATTCAACATTCTCCTCTCTTTATTTTATAGGTAAAATTCACTTTGACACCCAGTCTCTCAAGCATAATCAATTAATATTAGGAAATAATTTAAGTGTAATATTCACCCATCCGCATGTCACTCTCATGCACAATGAGTTAAGATGTTTTCCAATTAATCTCCTTATATAAATATTTCTCATGAAATTAATAAATGTTATTTATTTTTTCATTTTTAATGTTATCATGCACATCTTTAGTTCCCTTCCAAGTTGTTTGTTTTTCTATATTTAATTATATTATTCTTAAGTCTAAACTCTCAATTACCCAAGAATTCTTAAATAATTTAGTTGTTCCTTAACATGTAACCCCTTCACATAAAGTTGTTTTCAAAATTTTCTAGCATGAGTCTATCATCCATTTTATTATTTTTTCCTGGTTAACTTACAAGTGTCATGTTGTATTAGAATTTGACTGAAACAAAGGCTAAGGGTGCCATGAATGCCATGTTCTTCAGGATGTACAGATGTACTCCAAGGGTGCCATGCATCATGCCTTTCAAGCTCTTTTGACATTGAAACAAAGACTAAGGGTGCCATAAGCCATGCCCTTCATGATGTATTTGTGTACTCCAATGGTTCCATGCAACATGCCCTTCAAGCACTTTTGACCTTGAGCATTTAGAATATGGCACAACTAGCGAAGATCCTATTACTCATGTAATTTCCCCTATTACGAGACTACTGGATGTTGAGGAATAAGGCCTCAGCCTTATTGTGTGCCCCTCAATATACCTCGTGAGTAACTGACACCCAATCTACCCTCACAACATCGTGCAACCCTTTGAACAAAAGTGTTCAACACTCTTCAACTTCGGCCACAACGAGAGTGCTAGTGAGTAGAAATAGCGACATTGTTCCACCCCTCCCTTTTATGTTGGTCTGGTTCAGTATAGCCCTGCTACTCCTTTTGTGAGTCGGATATGCAAGCATTATCCCTATGCATGCATCCACTCACATTTTTTTATGAGAAACGCCCATAATCAATTTCTTCATTTATTAAAAAATCCAATAATGTGTTTACTCCCTGACTCAATCCAGAGTCTCGGGTTCTGTACAACCATGATCATCCATAAAATTTATTCCACTTAATCAATTTCACATTTAACATTCTGAGAATTTCATAACGAGTCTAGCATTCTTCAATTAATTAATTGGGTCGTTTTCGAGCAAACGTCCTCAAACAATAAGTCCATTGTCTAAGTCTAGCATTCTTCAATTAATTAATTGGGTCATTTTTGAGCAAACGTCCTCAAACAATAAGTCCATTGTCTAAAAATAGTCAGGGGAAACGGGGCATTACACATGCCAAATTTTAATTATGGATAAATATGTTGTATGAACTTTGTAGAATCTTGCTCATTTATGAGAGAAAACCATGAACCATTCTTTTTGAATCTCTATATCTTGCATAGAGAAATTGGGCGTTGTGCAAACTTTCGTGAGTTACAATTAGGCTTTGGAAAATTCCAAAAACACCGTGGGATGAAAGAATATACCATCTTTGTAACATTACAAGGGTTGAAGATGGAAAACACTTACTCTTAGATTGCCCTATGTATTCCCAAATTAGATCACAATTTAAAAATTAAAGAAATCTAAGTAATCTCTTACCTTCTTAAGGTCCTATAAACCAATTGGTCTCAGTAAACATTAATCATCATCATTATAAATGATGTTTAGTCACTAATCTTTAAAATGCTAGATTGATTATATTAACGTATAAATGATGCATAAGTTTTTAAATTATTAAAATTGATTTATGAATAATGTGTAGTCCATCAATTTTTAAATATTAAGATGGATTATATTAACTTATGAAATATGTGTAGTTTGTTTATGTGTGATTAATAAAAACAAATTCTTTAATTCTTTAATATAGAATATCAATAATATTTTAAGTAAACACTCTACCTATCATAAATTGATTAATTAAAATTTATATAAGATATACAATAATAAAATTATAAAATAAATAAATATATTCAAAGAAATTTTACTATTATAAAATAATGTTAAGTTATTTAACAATAAAAAAATAAATAAAATAGTTATAATTTAAATTGCTAAGAGATATGAGATATGTTGAAAAAGAGAATCTATAAAATTTAATTATAAAATAATATTAAGTTATTTAACAATAAAAAATGATTAAATAAAATAAAATAATAAAAATTCAAATTGCTAAAAGATAAGTTGAAAAGGAGAAAAATCTAAACAAAAAAAATTATTATTTATAAAATACTTAAAATTTAAAATTTTCTTTTATGACTACATTAAAATCACCGTTTTCAAAAGATGTTGTTATCATTGGTTCCATGACTTTGCCAAAATTGCATACATATTTATCTTACATTATCTATTTAATTTAGTTTTCGATGGCCATTGCTAAGCTTTCCGTGGCCATTGCTAAGCACAATATTTTAGCGTGAGATTTTTTTTAATGTTTTATGATTTATTTAATATTAAATAATTAATTAATATATTAAAATAAAGTATGGTATTAATTTAATATTTTTAATTTAAATTAAAATTTTATTAAAACAATGAAAAGTTAATATTTTTTTTTATTATGTTGAAATTTTTATAAATAAATTAAAAAATCTTTAATATTTCTTTTAAAATGATATTTTTTAAAAGTAACTTATTTATAATTTATTAATTTATTATATATGTAGATATTGGTTAACTCAAGTAATGCAATCCAAACTAATTAGTGTAAAAACTAACTATTGAACAAGACACATCTTAAATAAATAATAACCATTTCCAATTTAGAAGACATTATGGTGGTGATAGTCCTTCTATAGTTTGTTCTAATTACATATATTAGATGACAAATAAATTACACATACCAACTCGTATATAAAACCATTCTCAATAGGAAACCAATTACTTTTAAATTCTTGTAAATAAAATCTAACCCATTGAGCATGAACCTATACCACAACATTACTTAAAAAAATTGATAACATTTCATAAATTAGTAGTTGAAAATGAACTTATTAGTTATATTATTTATAGCAATATATTATCATCATGATAAGACAACATAAACATAATCCTAAGGCCTAGACTAGGTGCTTTGCAGTTATTTCCCTTGTTAGATTTTAAATACATAATATGCGTGGGTAGACAATATTTAAGATAAATGGAAATGGAAAGTGGTCATAGTAGTGTTTAGATTGGAGCTCAATAATATTAAGATAATTATGGTTTTTATTAGATTTTCGTGTAAATATTTATGCCAATAGGCGTACACCTATTGGAAAGAGCCAGATTAAATAGGTTTTTAATCTTATATGTTTTTTCTAGGACATAATTAAATAAAAATGGAATATTCTTTGTTGTGTTCATAAATGAAGGGTTCATATTTAGGGAAATAACTTCCTTGCATGTCAAACCACATTTAATCTAACCTACCACCATATCTCCCATGACACCTATTTCTTTGAGAACGACATGTGCCATTTTACAGTATGGCGTTTGGTTTTTACTACCGTGCGTGAGGTTTTCTACTATGTTCGATTCTTAAGTGCCGACTCTCGATTTGGTCATTGTTGCATTACTATGTAGGGTTCTTTAATTCCCTCTCCGTCTCACCAATGGGGTTGTTTACTACCCATCACCATCTCTCAATTTTTTATTAGTTATCTTCTTCCTCTTTGGGAAAGCTGCTCTGACAAGAATAGGATAGCGTGGGTGCGATAGGGAAATCAAACTTTATGAGAGTCTACGACCCATTTATTTCACCAATCGTCTACACTTGCAGTTGAAATTTCCAACCTTTCATGGTAATGGTATTTGATTGTGTATATATCTTATTTCCATTAAAAATTTACTTACAATTTCTATTATCTTGACTTGTTCAATCATGCATGCACATTGTTGCTTTGGCATCTCTGGGATTCAATGGCAGACCACCAACACAGGAAGTAATTGGTTAGATAACAAGATATCCTTTTGCAGAGTTCGTAAGATCCCATATCAATTGTAGACAACACAACTAATTCTTATTGTCTTGGTCTTCATATTCATTCAAATTTTGTATCCATTGCAAAGATGGGTAGGTTTTCAATATTTAGCTACTTTTGTTGTTCTTATTTTAATTGTTTTCTCTATCAAATTTATTCACAAACCCTATATGGTGTATGGGGATATTTGTTTCATATTAATCATTATAAACATTGAATTGACGCGTGGTAGTGTCTTAGCCCATGGAACGATTCCAAATCTGTTCATTGGTCTCTTTAAAGGTGAAATCCAAGACCAACATCATCGTTCCAATAAGAATGCCTTACCATTAAACTATTCACATTTCATTGGTGTGTCACAGTGTCGATTCCAAATCTAGTTTCTTCTCTCTCTGAAGGTGAAATCCAAGACCAACATCAATGTTCCAATCACAATGTATTACAATTAAAATGTTTACATGTTTTGATATTTTCTCAACACTCGTAACATAGTACAAGTCGAGTGGTCGATTCCTTTGTAGAAAATTATTATGTTCCTTCAGTTTTTTTTTTATTATATATTTACTATTGATCTATATGAAACATATTTTTGGTTATGTTTTTATATTTAAATAAAAAGAAGATTTTAAACTTCACTTATGTGTTTAAATTTTATTTTTAATAAACATTTGTGTTTTCTTTCCATACGAATATTTTGAAGTTAATATGCTTATGTTTCCATCTATTTAATGTGTGTAATTTTGATGTGCATATCTATTTTATATACTCATGTATTAAACCTTGTAAAATTATTCACCCAATCTGAAATCCTAACCCTAACCCTAATCTTAAATTTTACTCTTAATCTGAAACCCTAACTTTATTCTTGCATATTTATCATAAAAGTGATTGATATGGCCTATCGACGTATATCAACCACCTTAATGTGGTTGTGCTAGTAGTAGCATAGAGAGAATTCATTCAGATATTAAGATAAATATGTTTGTGGTAAACTATTTTTCCCATAAATATTAGTAACATAGAGGGAAATTATTAATATAATTTCACCCCTTTTTGTTGCAATTTTCAATGTTTCTCAATTCACCTGTTTCAATATCACTAATCTTTTTTTTTAGAAATCTTCTCTTTCACATGAAAAAACTTGAATCTCCTCCTCATATTTTTGCAAATCCTTATTATTCTTCAAATCTTCTACCTAGAAAACTCACGAAGTGAATGGAAGCACTAATGGATCCCATAGCAGAGTAGTCTCAAATGGCACCAAAATGCTACATAAGATAATTTCACTCATGTGTGAGGGAATTCTTTGTGGCTATAGATCACTCCACGATGATTCAATAGAGGTATACAAGACCATTGTCTCATGTCCAACTCTTACACATAAGTTCTTAACTCATATTGATATTCCTCTCCTCATTCCCTTGATCTCTAATTATTCTCTTCTAATGATAGGAAATACATCAACATAAACAATCCCTTGAATATATGTTCAAATGGATGCTATGTAAAAAATGTGTAGTACTAATAGGAATTCCCATGATCAACATAGTGCCCATTACATAAAGAAAAAACCCATATTTCCCACAATATAGTTGGGTAATTCTCTTGCACCATACTTTCCAAGTAGATAAAAGTTTGTGAGTTAGGTCATTGTGTGTCATTGATGAATCATAATATTCATATTATCATAATGTAATTGAAAATTAAGTGTGTGACCTTGAGAGCTACTTAGCTCCCCATATAGGCAAAAACCTACAATAAAATTTTAAGCAAGTGTAGAGCACTAAAACACATGTCCTAGCCCCAACCAACCCACTTAATAAACACATACAATGTACTTATTTTATTATATGGTTTATGCATTTATTCTTAGATACTAGTTAGCATATTGACTATTTGGTTTCGTTTTATTTATTGTTTAATATGAATAACTCAAAAAAATTATGTTCCCTTATAAATCTTGAGTTTTCACCATAATTTTTGTTTGTTGGTTGGTATGAATGAGTTAGGAGAATCTATGAATGCATTTCTAAATCCTTTGATGGGGGAATTTTGTATCAATATTATGATTTCATTGTAACCATTATAAAAACAAGGGTGAGTGCAAGCTAATGATGGTCTCTTTTGAGATGTTAGATGCAATAAAAATTTAAAAAATGGGCATCCTTGCAATTGCAAGGATATTTTGAGATACCTACACAAATAAGTTTGATTTATAGTAAGAGGATGAAATTTCACAAATGGAAGAATATTTCCAAATATATAATTTTTATTTGTTGAATTCTTTTACGACTATATCATTTTTTTTTTGAGGGGGGGAGGGGGTGGGAGTATAAACTATATGTTCTTGTTGGTGTAGCATTTGAGTACCTAAATGATGGAACTAATATATATAATTGTCTGGAGGAAAAATAGTAATAGTACGAGGCTATTTTTCCAGAAATAATTAATATTGTATATATTTTTAAAATTATGAAGTTATCGAACATTGAAATTAGTATGCAAAGTGTATGTGTAGTGTTTGAAGGTCTTAGCATAATGAAAATGGTTTTTTAAAGCATGTAGACACTAGTCTCTAATAGTGAAACACAATATTTTTTTTTTGAAATAATTGATAAATTAAAAGTTATAGGAAAAACATTATAAATGTTTTTTTTGGAGCCAATGAGATAGGTCACAAAGAAAACAAGAAAAAAAAAACATAAAAATAATATTTATTGACACATTTATATATTTGTAATCTGCAGAAACAAATATTTGTATGTGTGCAATTTTATCATCTATACTACAAAGCTTCATGAAACAAAAAGGAATTGAAAAAAAGGGGGAAATGTTAAATTTTCCATGGTTTATGCATTCCATACCATCTTCTTGCTTACCTTGAAGTTATATCTGAAGCATACACATACGATAAGAGATTGTAGATAATAGGTGACAAATGATGGCTTAAGTGTTAATAAACGTGAGCACATTCCATTGAAATTCAAACTTGCCACTTCTAATACTCTCCTACTTGCATTTTGAATTTCATTTGAAAAGAACGTGTGTGTGATTTTACTTAATAAAAATGTTTGCATATTTTTCCTCAATAAAAATGTATGCGCCATATTGAAATATTGATATATGGAAATACTAGTCCAATTCCAAACCAAGGATGTGTATGGCTTGTTCATTTCTAGCATCTCTTGGTATTCCATCTCCTTGTCTTTATCCTCTTCTCTCATTTATTCCTGGAAGGTTTTTTATGTCTTCTCATCTTGAAAATTTATTTTAGGGTTTTCTCCACCATCACCACCTACTAAAAATATAATTTCTTGTTGTGTCTATTACTCCTCCTATCATGGTTGTTCCTTAACCTTTTTTTCCTAGGGGTGTTACGGCCACAACCTGTACCTTTTTTCTTCTCACCTACATCCTTTGGTTATATTGTATGTTCTTGTAGATTAAGGGTATTCAATAATTTATTATCCTCATAATTTGATAAGATCATGATTTGTTTGTGTTGGTTTGCATAAATACCTTCCAACAACACCAAGGACTCTTGTATGGTGGATAACTAAGAGAAAACTAAGGATCGTCTTGTGAATTTGAGCACAATATTGGATGTGGGGATTCTTGGTTATTGGAACTCATATTAACAATTATACAAGATCATTAATTCCTTCAACCACTCCCTTTCTTTGGTAAGTATCTTATCCTTCTATTACTTTTCAAATATCTAACATTTTGAAGGGTGACTATTGTTATGGACCAACCCTTGATCATGTTCCTTTTTCTCTAGTGTATTGAGTCTATGGGAGGTTAGGTTGCAACTATTGAAGTAGTTCCTTGTTCTTCCAGGGATAATCCAATGTAAACCATTTTTTTTGCAATATAGAATGGATGATAAGAACCCTATCAAAATCCTAGAAATCCTTCTCATTGAGTTTGTTTGTATGGAATAGGAATAAATGTTTGGTTTCTTCACTCAATTTTGTTATCCATGCAACAAATTGAGTCTCCATGTTGAAATATTCATAAGTTAAGATGAAATAATAGGGGATTCACCTTAATTCTATCTGCTCCTTGCATTATTGGCTTGGTATCATTATTGTCTATGGTTGCCTAAAACTTGACCCACTACTAGTAATGACTTATGATACATTTTGGAAATCGTATATGATATTGGGTGACCTATATCATTCTGTTATAACATGCATTAAAATATCCATCATTTCTTTTCATATTGGAAAAAACCTTTCTATACCTCTATTCCTTAGACGCTATGGAGACTAGTCCCTGTTCTCGTCAAAGTAAGTTGTGTCCTTGTTGAGCTCCATAGCTAAACATATAAAAGGAAAATAGAAAGTATCGATGGTTAAAGTGATTTCATTTACTGATAATTTCATTAATCTCTTCAATTAATTAGTTCATGAAGAACTATCGACACTTAATCCAATTTCCTTGTGCACAAGAGTTGGCAATCAAGAGAATATATAGTGTGAATTCTACCCTTTTGTATTTCCTCATGACTTTACATATCAATATTTGGATAATTTTCCTAATCAGATTCATGGTAATGGATATGATAATGGCACCCTTGTTGCCTCTATGTTTGTCATGTTTTGTGTAGAGGTCATGTGCATTGGTCTTATTTACTCTTGTATTTTCTTGAAAGGTTGTCTCAACCTAGGGGAAATCCATGGAAAACATCATCATATTCCTAAGGTTTTCTAATGTTAGGCCACGCTAGCCATATTTTTCCTTAATGAACTCAACTAATCATGAACTTGATACATCTATACACTAGTTATTCCAACAACGATGGTGTGTTACCAGAGGTTGGGAATTGAAGCAAGTTGAGTGGTGAGACTTGCAACAATTGAAATTCATACATGACTTCCATTCTTATTTACTCGATGATTAAATGAACTTGGTTCATGTAAAATTATTCTTTGAGCTTAGGGAATATATCACAACCTATTAAGTGGTGCTCAATTCTTGTGAATTCTACCCTTCCCATGAAGTCACCTATTTGATGTGCTCTGACATCAATGGGGTATGCATTCACATCGTATTTATAGTTTAGATCTATTTGAAGTTTGGAATTTGATATAGACCAAACATCAACCCTACACTATATGTTGGATTCATGCTTGCTAGTTGTTGGATTGGTTCATAAGGAAAAGAACAATAACCATGTAGAATACTCAATTGTTTCAAACTTGGGATAAAAGATATGTGAGAAGTTAGCATAGATATCATTTATAGGGGTTATAGAAGTTTCAAGATACGACATATAAAATTTTAACATTTGCAAAGAATGTGTGCATGATTTTACTTAACAAAAATGCATGATCAATTTTACTTAATGAAAACATGTGCACAATAATGATATATGGAAATATGGAAACATTATTCCAATTCCAACCTAAAATAGTGATATTCACCAACTAATAATTTAAGAAAGGAGGTGCTAGAGACAAATCATAGTTTCACACCAATAATATTTATCATAAATAGTTTCATCCATGTTGAGAAACCAATGGTGTCTTCATGTTGGAACATGAGGTTCTGACGGTTCATCACACTTCTCTTGGAATTAGTCGGTCGAGCGATTGACCAACAAATAGAAAAAGTTGGTCAGGAAATGAACCAAAAGTCGACATTAGTCGGTCGTGTACTCTACTATCCTGTTGGTAAGACAGTCAAGCAATAATTGAAGATAGATGGTCGATGGATCGACTAAATGAGAAATCAACTACAATTTGGAGTCATGGAAAGTTAGGTTCATCAATCTTGACGAGTCTATTAGAAAATGTGGATTTGATGGAGTCAACTCTAACCACTAACTTTTGTATATGGAAAAGATCTTCCTGGTTCCTAGGAAGTTGGTTAGATATTCAGGCTATAAATAAAGGACCTGATGAGTCATTATTTGGTGCATTGAAGAATATTGAAAATGTCCAATATGCATTGTAATGTTCTGATCATAATGCACTGTGCTTAAATGTTGTAACAATGTCTTTAGACACCATTGATATTTTATAAAGTTATTCCTCTTCAATTATCTACAATTATGCTAATTATTTTTGCACCAGGTTACACCCAATCCCCAACATGGTATCAATACGATTGATTTTGACCTCGCCTATTGTTTGCAAATCTTGTTGAGTCAGATCTATTTGTGATTGACTCTAGGTTGGTGATTTTCTAATTGTAACTTGTATAAATATATCATATTTTTTAGATACAATGACGACTTTGAAAATCGATCCCATTATTCTGAATGGATCAAGTTATGTTGTTTGGGCACCATATATGGAAACCTTGTTGAAGAGTAAAGAACTTTGGTAGTATACGAAGATTGTGATTCCAAATCTAACGAATGATCAAATGAAGTTCATTGTCAACATAAAGAAGGATGAGGCCATGGGGGTCATCACAACCTATATCTGTAAAACCACCTCTTCCATTTTTTTAAGACATACAAGTGTATTAACATGTTCTATTCATTTATTCTTAGTGATGGTTATTGTGAGAACTTGTTCGAACATTTTTTCCATCATTTATATGTTATTGCATCTAATGGTTATGGTGCTACCATAATAGGATAGTGACTTATTGATAACTTACGCCAAGGTTCAAATTTAATGCCAACATGTTATGAAGGGCTTCTCTAAATTCAAGTATTATATTCAGCTTCTTTTAGCTTCATCATATCATCTCCTTATTAACCATTCTTACCCAACTACACAAAATAGGTATTTTGTCTTTAGTCGTTAGAAGTTATGTGTACAATAGGATAATACTCTTCATCTATTTATAAAATAGATTTCATGGTTACCATACAAAATCCTATTGCTTCTTATGTTTAACAATTCCATGGTTATCCTTTGAAATCTTATCATATAAACTCATATACTCATAAAGGTTAAATTTTGAATTCATTCCTTAGATATCGTTATTTAAATGATATGATCGAATTTATTTTTCCACATCACGTTACTAGTTTATATATTTAGACATTGGTATGTATAACAATGGGTATGAGCTATAACTCGTCCTTGAAATCCATACCAATATCGTACATGGATTTTACATTCAATACACAATGCATTTAATTATTGTTATAATGTTGACTTCATCCACATCACTTCAAGAGTTATGAAATGGGATACTGTGAATCTTGATAAGTAATTAACTACAATTAAACTGTGTAGTTGAACTCTTATATTCCACTAAGCAGTGATTAAGTAGGTGCCACATCTTGGCACCACTGGAGAGTACTGACAATCCTTCTACCTAACCATTATTATCCTTCTTGAATATGACACATTAACCAATTCAGAATCAATGCATTGCTATCATTACACAATGAAGGAACACTATGTTTCTTTTTCTTTGAGATGCATAGGGTTTAGTATCATGCATTATTTTGTGTATAGACTCATTATGCGATCATCATTATCATGATTATGTAAGCTAATATTCCTTCTTCTTAGAAATTACAAGAGTTCTTTTAATTATTATTTTTTTAAATACTATATTTATGAATTATTCTTCATTACGTTTTGCTACACACCCAAATGTCAAACTTGAGTTTCGCACCCTAAGTGTCACAAGTGTCGCAAAGTGGCGTATGCTCCTTGTTAAGTGTCGCATGCATGGTCGCAAGTGTTGTATGCACATTACTTAGTATCACATTTATTTTACAATGTGTTGCAACCCATTGACACCCTGAAACACATTTGTCACAATCCGTAGTCATGGAGGAGAAATATATTATATGAAGGTAAAATATTGTGTGCACATGAATTATTCATTATTATTCATAAAAAGGAAATTAATTTAGTGTCAAAATCCACCTCACATTTAATTTCCTAATATCAAGGAAAAGTTGAGAATCTCATGGATGGTTGAGATATTTTCTCAAACCAAAATCCTAATTTGGTGGATCTTGAGAGATATTTCCTCCTTAAAATCCTTGAGAGATATTTTATCCCTAAAATCCTTGAGATAATTTTTCTCCCTAAAAATCTTGGAGATCCCAATTTAGTGGATCTAGTGAGTGATATTCTCCATGGTGGTTAAGCCTCAAAATCCTATGTAATGAGGGCTTTCCATGGTGAAGAAGGGGAACAATTAAGGTATCAATCATTTAATTCTGGAGGAAGCATCTGCATTTAGATGTCAAGATTCATGCAAGGTATAGACGAGGAGAGATTGGAGAAGTATTGCAACATCATACATTGTTTGTAAGTGCCTCTTTTTGGCTTTCCAATTAATACATACTTGGCCTATTTCCTTCAAGTTTATGTCTTGTTACATTTTCTTGTCTACTGTTGCTCTAATATTCGTACATAAACTTGTCCTTGAATTATATAATATTGTATAGAAGGAGATAGTTGTTTTTATTTTATTTCCATTGCAGATATCAATTTGTGCCAGGGAGCTTGGAGATCAAGCCCAGGGATTGGAAGAAGCGAGGAAAAATGTCAAAAGAATTTCATCATATCCTTTCTCTCCCTCTCATTCTCATTGGTTAAAATAAGTTTAAAGTGATGTTAGTGTCCACTTTTATTTTTTCTTGTCTTGGTATAGGGGTCTAGTAATATAAGGAAAGCTTCATCTGTCTTTAGGTGTTATCAGAAAAATTGGTAAGTGCAGACACAAAATGATCTCCCTAATTTCAACCCGAAACTAGAACAAAACAAGACAATATACTAAACTTTCCTTAGATTTCAATTACCAAATAAGAAGAGGATCCAAAACATACCTTTTAAATGTTGTAGATATGACCTCTCCAATGTGATCCTAGCTCCATTGTAAGGATTGTGGAGAAGTATCTGTAAATAAACACAAGCCAACGAAGACAATAATAATATAGTCTATTCGATATGAAACTATGTACGTGATCAATGAATCATACAATATGTACAAATAACGCTCATATAGGAAAGAAAAATTATATTTGTATTAAATAATGTGGAAGAAAGATACAACTAGATGCCTTGATGTTGTCAAGTTCCTTCCAACAGTTCCTTTCTTCCCACACACTTCTTCTCCAACTAGTTCTGAGACTGTAAGTTTGACAACTACTTATGATCTCAACTTGACAAAGAGAAACTCAAACCCACTATAGGCCCAACCACTCCATATGAATTAGCTATAGCCAAAGCTAATCCAAACTCTTGGCTAGACTAATATCTCATTAGCTAAATCTCTGTAACTAAGACGAAGTTAAAAAAATTCTCTAACCATTCCAAAGCTTACCCCAAAAAGCTAACATTCCCATGAGAAATCCCCTCCTTTTATAAGCTGAAAAGGATAGGGTAAGGAGGTTAGGATGATCCCATGAGATAAGGGATGCAACTCATATCCAAACCTATTTGAGGCCACCTCACCCTCGAAGATTCTATTTTATAAGTGGAGAAGTGGAGCATTAAATTCACTCACTCACAAACCAACAGATACTTGGTTAAAAGAAGGCGACGACTTGTGAGTAAAAAAAAATATGGTGAAATAAAACACAACCAATTATCTGAGAATTCTTGTGCAAATTTGCAGAAGAAAAATGATCTAAAATGATTCAGATAACTCTGTGTAATAGCTATATTTTTTCAACAATTAGTCATACTAATAACTCCTATGAAGGAAAATTTTACTTACGAGGCCCAGGGTTTGAGTTTTGTTGCAGATTTTAGGGTTCATCAACGAGCATAATAGTAGTCAAAGGAGGAGGGAGAAGGACTCCCTCCTACAAACAGGTGGTGGTGGACAGAGGGAAAGGCACACATGAAGTAGGATTTAAGACCCCACTGTCAGGGTTCTCGGGATCGGTGTCAGAACATCCAAGTGATGATAAACACAAAAAATGAGACATAACAGGAGAGGAGAACAAAGAATCCCAAGGCAAAATTCCTGAGCCCTCAAGCCCAACTGGAGGGAGCGATAAATACATGAAAACCAAAGACATAATTGATCCCAAAAGTGATTCTAGAAGACTTGCAGACGCAAGAATATAGAGACCATATGAAGACGCATGCCCCGATCTACAAGTTTATGGGGTTATGGCCCACCAAAAAAATCTTGCGCAGCTGGATCAAACATCAATGGAAACCAAATGGAGAGGTGGATCTACACCTATGATCAAAAGGATTTTTTACAATAGTATTCATGAATCTAGAAGACAGAGACAAGGTATTCGAAGGAGGACCTTATTTCCATGCCTCAGCTGGACTATATATGAGACCTTGGAAGGAGAATTTCTCCCCAGAGAAGGATACCTTTAAATGCGTTCCAGTTTGGCTCAGGATTTACTTCCTACAACTAGACTATTGACTTCATTCCACCCTAGGAGCAATAGGAAATAAAGTGGGAAAATTTTTCAAGGCATCGGATGCAACTTTAAAAGGGAAATACACCTCATTCGCAAGAATTTGTATAGATATGGATGTCTCGGGAGCACTACCAGAAGAAGTATGTCTGGAATTTAGGGATGAGGAATGGATCCAAAGTATAGATTATGAACAGATTCCTTTTAAATGCAGAATATTTCATGAACATGATCACCTACTCAGGGAATGTTCGTTAATTAAAAAGACAGAACAAGAAAAAACAAAGCAAAACCAAGATGAGGAAGGTTTTGTTCGACCAAATTATAAAGGAAAAGGAAACCAAAGACAAAGCAAACCGCCACAAATAGTAACCCAGAAACAAAAATAATCTTCGAAAGTATGGGGAACCAAACCCAGGTTGGAGATATGGGGAAATATAGGCAAGGGGAAAGAGAGCCCAAAGAGAAGGAGACCAATAAAACAACGGAGAAAAAAAACTCCTAGGAAACCTTCAACAACAACAAAGTTTCAACTGGAGAAGAAAACTGAGACACAAATACCGCAATGTAGGAGGGGGATGGAGACTCTGAAATGACACCGAGTGATATTGGAACCGAGGATCCATATCTTAGAGACATCATCGAAAATGAAGGGATAGACCTCCAAAATATATTAGAACAATGGAAAAACAAGGTATGGACAACATACCGTCAGAACAACTAGATCACATTCATTACCTCTTCTTAATAATGGAGGAAGAAAAATAAAGAGGAATCAAATGAATGGATGGAGAAATACAGACCATGGGTATCAAGGTGTGAAACAGTCAGCAACAACACTCTCCAAAGAAAGAAAATGGAGGAAATCGCCTTGCAGGAACTAGGAGTGCTTCTGATTAACTCTGGTAAGATAAAAAAATTGTTCCCTACCTCCCCCCCAAATGTTTAAAATGAAGGTTATCACTTGGAATATAAGAGGCCTAAACATCCCTGGGAAACAAAGAATTATAAAAAATAAACTTAAAATGGAAAAACTAGATATATGTTTTATTCAAGAAACCTAATGTACAATAGAAAAGATGGCACAAATAAGTAAGAAAATTTTGAATATTTATAATGTTTTGGATATTGATAGTCAAAATGTTTTTGGAGGCATCCTCACCCTTTGGAACCCACAAAAGGTGTAACTACTCTGGATAGAATCTACTAAGAATTATCTTTCAGTAATCATGCAAGTTATAGGGAATCCAGAGAAGGTTATGTGCATTAATGTTTATGGCCCTCAACTACTAAAAGATAAAAAAAAATGATTTTAGACCTAGAAAAACTAAGGGATCGAAATATTTACCCTCATTGGATATTAGCAAGTGATTTCAATATAATAACCACGTTGGCTAAGAAGAAAGGAGGTATTAGAAGACTGGACTTAGATGCAGATGTTTTTTCAGCCTTGATAGAAAAAACCACGCTAGTTGATATCAAAACTAGTAATGGTAAGTTCACCTGGAACAACAAAAGGACCCTCAACAAACAAATAAATTTGATATTAGATAGTTTCTTAATCTTGGAATCAATAGTCTTACAAGGTATAATAATGGAAGGAAACATTCTTCCTTGGGGGGCCTCAGACCACTGGTCAGTTCTATTGGAGGCAAACTTTCAGGTAACCCCAAAAAATAGACCATCCTGGTTCGAGATTTTATGGATCGAGCACCCAAAATTCAAGGAGAACCAAGATATGGTGGAAAGAGAGCACCCAATAACAGGGAACAAAAATGTTTAAACTTCAAAGAAGGCTAAAACACATAAAGGAAAAACCAAAGCAGTGGAATAAAGAAGTCTTCAAGAATATTGACCAAGCTAAAAAAGTTCTAGAAGATAAAATTGTCCAGCTCCAGGAACAATGTATCCAAGAAGGCTATAATGAGGAGAGGAAAAAAGAGGAGAACCAATTAAGTCAGGAATGGGAGACTAGATGTAAACAAGAGGAGATCCTATGGAGACATAAGTACAGAGTGCGGTGGTTAAAGGAAGGGGAGAAAAATACAAAGTTCTTCCACATGTCGACTATAGTGAGAAGAACTCATAATAAAATTATAAGTATCCATGACGAGGAAGGGATAGAGAGAGAATCCCACCAGGACATTGAAAATACTCCGGTTAATCATTTCCATAATATAGCTAGAGAACCCAACCTGGACTGAACTGAAGCAATCCATAGAATCTTAAGGCATATCACTAGAGTGGTTACAGCGGATCATAACTTTAATTGAAATGAACTTATTTCTCCAAAAAAAGTCGACCAAGTGATCCAAGAGATGCCAAATGGAAAGGCCCTACGCCCAAATGGTTTTACTGCGGACTTATTCAAAGCTTGTTGGGATGTGGTTAAATACGATATGTATGGCATAGTGGAAGACTCAAGACACTCGGCCTCAATCCTAAAATCCCTGAACTCCACTTTGATCACCTTGGTACCCAAAGAAAATGAGGTGAGGACTCCAGACAAGTTTAAACCGATCTCCCTTTCAATGTGGTGTATAAGATTATATCAAAATTTATCGCTAATAGACTGAAGCCCTTGCTCCCCATTTTGATTTCAAAGGAATAGTCAGGATTTTTGGAGGGAAGGCACATGATGTATAACATCATTCAAGACCATGAAATAATTCATACTCTAAAAAGTAGGAAAAAAGAGGGAATGATAATTCAACTTTATTTTTTGAAAGAATATGACAAACTAAGTTAGAACTATATGGAAAAATAAATGGAATTCTTTGGCTTTGACAAGCATTGGATCAAGTGGCTAATGACCCTAGTTTCCATGACTAGTTTCTCATTATTGGTTAACAGAGCCCCAATAAAACCTTTTTACCCTTCCAGGGGCCTCAGACAAGGAGATCCGTTGTCAGCCTTCTTGTTTATTATTATGATGGAAGGGTTAAGCATAACCATAAAAGATGCAACGAAATAAGGAACTATAAAAGGTATCATACTGTATGAAGACTGCCCAACAACAACACATCAACAATTTGTGGATGACACAATGCTTCATGGAATTCCCACTGTCAATGAAGATAGAGCCTACAAGAAGATCCTAGATGATTTTGGAGAAGCCTCAGGGACAGAAATAAACCACTCAAAATCTATGATTTACTTCTTCAACACTAATATTGGTGTTCAAAGGAATCTATCCAACATCATGGGGTTTGAGAGGAAAACCATGCACACTAAATATCTAGGGGTGCCCCTAACAAACAAGGAAAGTAAGTACACTACCTGGGAATGGATCCTCACGAAGCTGCAAGAGAGAGTAAAAAGATGGACCTACAAACCCCTTATTTTAGTTGGTCGTTTAATTCTAATAAAGGAAATATTACAAACGATCCCAACATATTTAATGTCAGTCTTCCCCTCCCCAAAAGGTATTTTACAAAAAATCATAACTATCCAAAGAAACTTCTTATGGAGAGGCGTAGAGGATAAGACGAAATGGGCTCTAGTGGCCCGAGGGAAACTATAATGGATAAAGAGAAAAGGGGGTCTTGGTTTACAATACCCACAAGTAACAAATGAAGATTACAAAGAAAAACTATGGTGGAGATGGGTTAAAGACAAATCGATGTTGTGGGCTAGCCTATGGAAAGAAAAATATTCTCAAGGTATCAACCCTCAGGAGATAATCAGGTTCACAGGCACATGATAAGGATCAACCATTTGGACATTATCTTGGAGAAATAAAAAGTGGATCCAGGATCATAGTTTCTAGGAAATTGGGAATGGACAAACAACGAGATTTTGGGAAAATGCATGGCAACAACCTAGGATGGAAAACCAAGACAGAGAAAGGATGAAACAAGAGATGCTTGGGAAAGGAAATATAAGAGTTTGTTAGTACTAGACACAAAGGGAGGAGATATCGAAATGGTGAATATGGGACAATTTCCAAACTCAAGATGGCACTCAGGACACACAACTGGTCAAAGAGATAGAGGAGGAGGTGGAAAAAAGGAAGATTTGGTTCTCGGAGGAGGAAGACCAACTAAGATGGGGGAGGAAATATGGAGGAGAATTCTCTCTGAACAAAGTCAGATACTATATAGCAGGCCAAGCCCATAGAGACATGGAACCTCATTGGGAATGACTTTGGAGTTACCCTCAATGGAAAAAAATTTAAATTTTTAAATGGTTGGTTCTGCAACAAAAATTATTGACGTGGGAAAGCCTTGTAAAAAGAGGATTCCATGGACCCTCAATATGTCACCTCTGCGAAGTCCAGGAGGAAACAATAGACCACCTTCTGGATGAGTGCACCTATGCAATCGAGATCTGGGAGTGGGTAACAATGGGATTTTTCCAAATAGATAGGGTAAAGGGAGATATTATAGCTACTCTAAGGAACTGGAAGGAACTCTACAGTGAAAATGAAGTGGTTATCCTACGCTGGGGGTTAATGCCCGGAATGGCCATCTGTGCTATCTGGAAATAAATAAATAGGAGACTCTTTAGGAATGAAATTCACCTGATCTCTAAGATTGTGGACACTATCAAAAAAAAAATAAGGGATATAGTGCAGAGCAAGAACTTTATGTGTCAAAAAAACCTGACGTCTCCCCAAGACCTTCAAATCCTAGTTTGGTTACAATTGAAAGAATGGAGCCTTAACTTTCTTGCCCCTTGTATTCTCAGTGATGTCAAGATATGGACACTTCCTTAGATAATCTTCTTGAAATTGAATTTCTATGGTGCATCCAAAGACAACCCCAGAAAGGTCGGAGCAGGGGGAGTGTTCAGAGATAGCGAGGGGAATATCATTTGCCTACATGTGGCTAGCATTGGCAACACCAAAGATAATGAAACTGACTTCGAAGATTTGGAATAGGGTCTAAATATTATGATTAGAGAAGGCCTAAAAAGGGTCATAATCGAGGGAGACTCGGCTATAGTGATCAACAAAACAAAAAGACTTCAGTGTGGAACCATCATTGGCAATGTGATAATACATTGGTGTCTGGAAAAAACACTACAAAGAATTCTCAGGAACTTACAAACTATTGTAACGATAGAATTCAGATGGATAAGAAGTTCGACAAAGACATTGGTGGACAGGTTAGAAAATGAGGGAGTGATTCAGGGGGACAATATGATGGACAAGACATGGATCAGAATGCCTAGTGGCCAACTTAGATCAGGATGTGAACACCTGGCGAATATAGATCATAGTGGCAGCTTCAGGAATGATAGTCACATCATGGCTTACACGGGGTAGTCGGACTCGACATGGGACCCAGGCGGAATATGAGTATCCTAACACTTGGCCCTCAAATCTTATGATGAGATTAAACGATATCAAGAAAGGAAGGTAGGTGGAAGTACAAACCAATAGCAAGGATATAGAGGACAGATCATGAGATAGCCCGGGAAGTATTAATGGAAATCATGAGAAGAGAAGGACAATAGTGATGGAGGATAACACTGCGTGGATCTCGGCCCCTAGGACAATGTACGAATCCAAAAAGGAAAAATACAGATATGGAAAGAAATAATATGATGAGTTGAGAGCCAACAGGAGAATAATGGCAAGAAATGCCTTGCTGGAACATCAATGCGATCATATTCTCCACCTCATGGAATGATTATTAGGAGGTACAAGTACATGAGGGAGAAATCGTTATAAACAGAATAACCGCAACCAGGTCCACAACTTGTTGAGATTAGCCTCCCACGACAGTAACAGTTCCAAGATCAGCTTGGCTCAAGGCAAGGGAAAAGAGTGGACCGAGAAGATAGTTAGTATTCAAGAGGCAGGTAAGAACAAGGCTATGGTGCGCTTGAAACACACCATGAGGAATGGTAAACCCCTCAGGGAGGGAAAGCCGAAAAGCTTGGGGAATCTTACAAGGATTGAGAATAATTCAAGGAAAGCAACAAGAATGTACCAAACCTCAGTCCCTCAGAAAGGGAAAGAAGCGATGGAAAGCTAGGAGGAGGACATAAAATTGGAGAGAGGCAGCAAGGAGATAGATAAAATAGCCCAGGAGGTATACTGAATTAGAGACACGGGGGCCACTCGCACCAGGGAGACACTCTAGAACATAACTTTGGAAATGGCATGGGTCACTAAGATGCTAATAGGAAAGGTGAAGGCTGAAAGCGATGAGACCCGCAAGGAGGAACATCGAAAGATGAAGTCCTTGCTGGAAGACATCCAACGCTGAGTGAGAAGGTTGGAGACCATTTTCAAACTGCTAGTGGACATAGAGAAAAACCAACAGATTAAACAAGAGAGGCTAGCCACCCAATTCCACTTTTTCCTGAGGTTTTTCCACCATCTAGACATAACATCGACATACGACCATGGCGCACCAACCCAGATTCGCAGGACGAGGACTACCTCCCTCGAAGAAGACAAAAAATATCAGGAAGGCATAGTGATGGAACATCCCCAGGTTCTCTAGCTATGCAATCTTCCATGTTTAATTTTATATTTCCCAAGTACAGGCAATTAAGCCAGAAGTGAATAGGAAGGATGTCAGTCTGTAGCTGGTTCTGATAGTCTTGATTTGTATTAAGTTTTAGTTCTTTTTGAAACATCAATAAAACTTTGATTGGATAGGGCTGTTACAGTAATTTTTTAATATGATTAGGTAAATGTTAAAAAGTAAATATGTTAACTGATGCATTCATAAATGCAAGGAAGTTATCAACAATAAATCTGACTCATTGATTTTGGAGGACGACTAAGAATATACCGGCATCTTCAATGTGTAGCCATCAGATTATAATTTAAGATTAAAAGATCATTAATTGTGCCCATATCCAATAGGTATACGCCTTTCGGTGTAATTAAAAACTTTCTCCTATCATTTACTAAATTTATATAAAATATAACATTTTATCATACAATCATTTAACTAAATTCTTCCTATTATAAACAACATATAATAAATATAAACAAATTGCACTTAAAATATTATAGTTTTCATAATTAATACAATAAATTATTCCCATTATAAGAAAGTTGAAACATAATAAATAACAAATTAAACTTAAAATATTGCAGTTTTCATAATTACGCCAGTATACCTATTAGAGATGGGCACAATTAATCACCTTTTAATCTAAAATTCTAATCTGATGGCTAACAATTGAAGATGCTGGCATATTCTTAGTCATCCTCCCAAATCAATGAATGTGATTTACTCTTCATAACTTCCTTGTATTTTTGAATGCATCAACTAACCTATTTACTTTTTAACATTTACCTAATCATATTAAGAAATTACTGTACCACCATATGATTGCCACGTTTAACTGATTAACCTTTGGAATTACCACATTTGAAATTAGCTTTTAGATTTCCTAATCTCTATGTGCGTTTCAGTTGTCCGTATGTTTCAGTTATCTGGGAGGAAGCTTTGGCATCGCCTTTCGGTGTTCACCAGCCACTTTGTGGCTGTTCTAGTTAGTTATAGTGATGAGTCATGACTAATGCATGCTCATATTAGCAACGACTCCATTATCAAATACATAGAAATTCACTATGCAAATCTAAGGACTACGCATGGGTAAGTCAAGGTTTAGATTAGTAATTTCACATATTATAGTGACTTCACATATAACATAATGTTTAAGGGTAGAATCTATCATTCACCAACCAAAAACATATTTTTTTATTATTTAAATATATTGAATTTAAAATTTATATAAATCTTCAAAAATAAGATTTAAATTTTTTATAATTTTTGATACATAGTCTTGTAAAGTTCTATAATATTTATAAATGGCATCTTAAATGTCTAATAACAGTTATATATGACATATTTAATGATATATAAATAAGATCCTAAATTAGGTATCTTTTTTTTTGTAAATAAAAAAGTATTGTATTACCTTGGGTTAGAAAAAGCTACACATGTCTTAGTATACACCAAAACTTGCCACCTGTTATGCTAGATAAGTGGAAACTAGAACACGTGGGCAACATTGTTTAGAGACCAAAATATGACATCTATCTTAGAGAACATGGGGACTTGCCACATGTTCTGCCACAAGCGTGGAAACCAAAACAGGTGGTCAATTGAGTGCCTCGACCAACTAATGAACCAGAACCAGAGTTTGAATTTCTCAAAAAAATTATCACTAAAACTAGAGAAAAAAACAGTAAGGAGACTAGACATGAGGCCTTACACCAGACAACCTCTTCTCTTCCACCTGAAAACCTCCATGGAAATTCTCTGTGTTAGACAGGCAAAGCTCTAGATGAGTCACCTCATACCAGTTCTAGTCAGAGTAGGGTAAGCGGTCCAAATTGTCGCCTGGAAGGGGAGAGAGAGAGAGGTTGGTTCTGGGTGTGTGTGCCTGTCGACCTGACTGTAGTAGGCTGGACCGTGCCGAGATTTAACTCTCTCACGAGGCATGGCTAGGAAAAGTGTAGGGAGGAAGCAGAAGACGGTGGGGTGGTGTTACAAGGAAAATCTCTTTATGGCTAGGGGTAAACAACAATAGGCGGAAATGACTATAGAAATCAAATCTAATCTCAGGTATGCTATATAAACAAATATGCTAGCAAGACCAGATAAAAGGCCCACCTTGTCCAAACATTGAATGAATTTCACCATTGATCACTTTGACTCAAATAAATACACCTACAAGTTGTCCTTAACAACCAAAAAACGCAAGCATATGGTGATAATATATGATGTTAGTGTTAGCGTCAGAAGTCACTCCTGGATTTCTTGCAGGAGCAGAGCCTGACACCCATCAGTTTAATGTCACAATTTGTTTATAAGGAGTGACCAAATGGAAGCAAACTCGGAACAATATCGTCTCAACTCAGAAACTAGGCCAGGCATGCACGGGCGAGTGAGGTCTTAGATAAACTTCAAATAGTGAGTTGTAGTAAGGGTGAGTAGGGGGAAGACTTGCATGAGAAAAGTGAGAAGGTCTATCATAAACATCAGGTTTGTAAGAAACTGAAGGAGAAAGCATTCGAACGCAAGATCCTCTTACATTCAAACACACAAGACCAGATAATACAATAATGTCAAAACAAATCATTTATCATAACATCAATGCAATAATCCACACGAATCATTCGATCATGAACTCTCTGATATGAGATGAAAACATAGATGGAAAAAGGAGAATTGTTTGTCATAAAACAAGAAATCTCAAACACAGATACACAACCCAGAGAACTAGGATGTTTAATGAAACTTTACAGTCGGGAGCTTAGCTCTACCATCGATAGATACAAAAATGGCGAAAATGCCTTCATATACTCAGAACAACAACAACAGCGAAATCAAGACACCGCATTGAAAGCTTTGCGTATGCATGGATTTCTGACAGTCAACCTCTGAAAGATCGTGCAACTTATGTCAGACGCAATCTAACTCTTTGACAGTTCCAACGGCGAATCGACGTGCCTTTAATTCATTGCCATGCTTTCCCATTATGGCAGAGGCGATGTCTAACCACCACCAACCGCTTCAATAACTGCTTCATCGGGATTGAGGATGGCCCGGCCAACTCGGCACCTTCGGGACGTGGAGGGCCTCCCGCGCTGCCACCTGGAATAACTGACTGGCTTAAAGAATAGGCATGGAGGCCAGCGCGGAAGGTGGGGCATGGGAACGGATTGATGGGGCCAAAACAACGGGGAGTGGAGTAAGAAGCGATGAGGGAGAGAGAGAGGTTACATGGGAGACACATGGCAAAAGGTGATAAGCGGAGGAGGCAGGAGAGTAGATTTGATGGACACATTTTAGTGGGAGGCTGACGTGGAGGCAAAGAGACACGTGACAGGTGGTGAGTGGACGATGAGATGGGGAAAGGACCACCTGGACTAAAGAGTGGAGAAGGACAGATGACACACGACCGCGGGGGGAGAGGTGTTTCTGGAAGATGACATGATGGGAGAAGGGCCCACGCTGGCTAAACACAGAGCAGTTGAGAAGGACGAGATTGTCCAAGCACCGTTGATCCAGGCGCGCTGATCTTGGTCGTCGAAAAGCTGTGCGCCCAATTCCGGACCCCCCCCCTCCACTTAAAGGTAGAAAGGCAGGGGGGTATGGAATTGCCTTTATCGCCGTTGATCCGGGCACTACGATCGG
>SNQJ01S0021527.1:90922-104565 GCA_010110895.2 Picea sitchensis
AAAGGCGGGGGGGGTCCAGAATCTCATATATGTCGTTGATTTGGGTGCGCGGATGCACGCCGTCCAGATTCGTTCACTGTTTACCACGGGCACATTTACATCCGAACTTAGGACAAGTGGGTTTTTAACCCATTATTTTTCATTCTAACCCCCCTTACAAGAAATATTGTTAACAGTTAGCACATTCAATAGCATAATCCATCAACGTTCACAACAAATACACCCATGGAATAACAATTAAAATATTTGCAAGATATTAATTGGACAAGAAAATATTATTTCTATTAAAATGTAATGAGCATAGGTGAATGAATTTTAAACTTCCATGTCGGCATGGTTCAAAACCGAGAAACTAAGTTCCTTCCAGTTGGGCCTCCACCACTTCAATCCTCCACCAAAGGCAAGTTATTATAAGAGAGACAATGAGTTTATCAATCAAGTAGGGAAGAGATTGGGGGCTAAACAATTTGTTCAGACTTAAAAAGACAAAGGGATGTAGACTTAATATGACGTGAATAATTTCTCCAGATGAACTTTTCTCTCAAAGTTGAATTCTTCTTCTCTTTTCCATAGCTCGAATTTGTCCCTTTTGTATCCTTCAAGTGGAACTGAAGGGTCGAGTCGAAACTTTTCCAATATATGGAAGGTCAAGGATCATGGATCTTGTGACGTGACATGGAAAGCCGACACCATTTTTTAATTTTGGGCACAAATCTCAATGTACGCGGGTTGTAGTCATGCAACTTGCACATACACATGTTGTACTATAGGTAGGGCACATATATGTGGAAAAATGATGTTTTTAGCTTTGGGATTTTCAAAAAGGGACTTCAAGTATGCATAGGGAAATGGAACAAGGCCTTCTGTGCAAGTTTGCATAGGGTGAGGCAAATCTTACTATAACAGATGCCCCCTAATGTGTGAGGTCGGAGGAGTATCTGCGATGGTCTAAATACATTATAGGACCTAGAAGTGGATTAATGAGGACCCAACTGGAAGAACTAGTTGCTCATTACAATTTGTACTGACTTTGCATACATGGCTGCCAATTTGAATTACACTGCGGATCCAAGTGAAAATATACCAAACAGTTGTCCATGAACATGAATAGGAAATACAAAGGTGGCTACATGACAAAGATTTTCATAGTCATGACTTGATCCAAGTGGATATTGGTGGCCACCCACCTTTTCTGACTGGCTCAAAACAATTTTCTGGCAATTTACTATTTTTAGCAGGTTTTAACTTTCAAGACCATTTTGAGGGCCTAAATGAAGTTTTTTCGATATCGAGGTTCTCAATGATAGACGAAGGCATGATTGAGCCCCCAAAATGAATCTCCTTGACGATACCTTTCCAACGAGCTATCATACGCCTAAAACAGAGATCATATGCAAAAGTTACAACCTCGGGAAGTTGATGTACTAACTTACCCAAACGGGGCACACATGACTTTTGGCACTTCATCTCCTAGGGTTAGGTTTTTGAATGTCTAAGTTTTTTGGAATTCCTATTTATTGTAAAAATGTCTTCAGAGCCTCATTCTAATCATCTTCTTGTGAATGAGCGTAGTCGTCACATCTCTTCTCAGAGATAAGCCACTATCATTCTAGCGAGTCATCACATTTCTTTGATTAATAGAAATTGTGTATTATTGTATATCTATGTTTATGGTTGCATCTCTGATACATTTATGTTATATTATTGAATATATGTGATATCTTTGTGCATTTATTTATTATATCTTCATTCTCATTTCATGCCGAAAATAATTCGGATCATGACTAGCATAGGTTAGTGATGGAATTCCAGTATGACTGGCAGTGACTGGACTGGTGGCGGTGGTGAGTTGTGGCATTTGAGACCAAGGTCCCGGGAAAGATTGGTTTTGAGACATTGCGGGCTAGGAAGGGTCCTGTTTTACACCCTGTCCTTGTCCGGAAAGATAGTACCCTCTGCCTAATTGATCCATAGAGGTTTGTGCAGGCATCATCACTGAAGAAAATGTCTGCGAAGAGACAAAAGCATGATAAGGATTACTCAAGTGAGGATATATGTTGCCCCCATGTGAAGGGTTCCATGAAGAGGGTAGATCCTACCATAAAAATGATTTCTTTCGTATGAAATACCAGAGGACATATGGAGACCCACCATGGGAAGAGTGTTCGTAGAACTAGCATAGCGGATGAAGGATACACGAACATGGTGTAATAAGTAGAATAACCACCCATTTGAGCACTAGCTCCTGAAAAAGAATGGCTAGGATTGGATCCGTAAGAGGGGAGATTCCAACCTCCCACAATGAGAGTTGATTGAGGGACATGACTCTTATCAAATGAAGATGTGGACAGTGGAGTCATCATGTCCTCATATCCAAAACTAGGATTCATATAAGCAGTCAAGGGAGAGGATGGAAAGGGTGAAGGCATGCTTGGCATATCAATAGGAAAATTATTAGAGACCCAAGGCATGGACTAAGTATCATAATTCTGCATACCATCATGAAAAGTGGACGAATTCATCCCCATGAAATGAGTGAATGTCATGGGGGAGGTAGCGATAAATGCGTGAGCCAAAGGGACTCCACTATCCATGATAATGGCAACTCGAGGCATGGTATAAAATCCCAAACGTACACTAATAATCAAAGATCACACCAAAAATAATAAAAAGGCCAATATCCACACGAATAAGATAAAGTGGTTGAAAGGGGCCTCCCTCTCTAAAGGAGGTATGCCTCGCCCAAAAGGGGCTTGAGACTCCTCTCCTAAAGATCAGAGGTATCAAAATAAATTGTAAGGGCCCTCGTGGGATTAACGACCAGTTGGTCAGATCCCCTGGGAGAGGTAATCCTCCATCAAGGTTGTGTTTTGTCTGACCCTTATCTGACCCAGGGCACCTGCAGAATAACCCCTGCAAGTAACCTATGTGGTACCTAAGTCAAACAACTAAGAAACCACAATATAATCAATGTATAGGCGAACAGTCATAAGTCAGGTCCATTGTATGGGTAGGGTAAGAAAACCCGAAACCTTTAAAGCACCAACTCTCACAGATCTAAGGGTACTAGAAAGATCGTCGTATACAAATAGATCCCCATAAATATATTTGATGCTAAGAAGGTATCGAGGGGATATCCCTTCAACCAACCTCACACAACCTCGTTCTTAACTCTGTTGTAAGTGGAGCCTCCTATTATTACCGATTATACAATGGATTTCTCCACTCCCTTAGTTAGACACATATGTTGATTTTATAGCCTTGGAGAAGTTTACTCACAAAATCCTATTCCAAGGCTCTAAATCCTAAGCTAGTTTGTGCACCCTAGAAAAATAAAATCGTTACTAATCAATTTTAAATTATAGCATTGTTTTTAGTGGCCTTGATTACTCAAAAATGTGCGGTCGTGAAACTAGTGATGTTATGACTCAACAAGTAAAATAAATGAATATGAATACAATGCAAAGTCCTAACTTCAATTCTCAATAAATGATATGCTTTTCAAAATGTAATCCTCAATTCAATTCTACAATTCTAAATAAAATGCAATCTTTCTTTACATGTACTAAGATCAATGATAAGGACTGAAAAGATCAAAATGCCAACAATGTAAAATGCCTAATATTTTTGTATTTTCAATATAAAGGAATGAAAATGCAAGGACTGAACAAAAACTTGATATAAAAACTCGAGTGTGTGTAAACATAGACAAACCAAGTAGGATATCAATAAGAAAAACACCTAGCCCAAGATGCAAGGACAATCAAATGAAAAGGATGATGAGAAAGACATCTCCCAAAAATTCAACCAAAGAAAGGTTTCCTTTCATTCCACAAACACTTAATAGTCATAATAGATACCCAAGAAGACTCAACAATCATCAAAACCTACCCAAAAACCATCAAACCCAGCAACCAAGCAACAAAGGGTCATGTACCCGATTTTTCAAGGGAAAAGCACGTATATATGGTTCTTGCAGAAGGACAACATGTGTATGTATGCGACTGTCAGGAAAAAACCCACATATATGTGTTAAAACACAGCTAGCCTAATGAGAAGGCTAAGAAGCTTAGACTTAGAGTGAATAGAGGTTGTCAAACAATCATACGACAAGAAACTCAATATAAACGAGATAAATCTAAGGAGAAAAACACTACAAACCCTGAAAAAGAAGATTCAATCCCCAGTATGGTCGCCAATTCTGTTACGAGGAAAATCTCTCTATGGCTAGGGGTAAACCACAATAGACGGAAATGATTGCAGAAATCAATTCTAATCTCAAGTATGATATATAAACAAATATGTTAGCAAGACAAGATAAAAGGCCTACTTCGTCTAGACGTTCGATGAAGTCCATCGTTGAACACTTTGACTCAAAGCAATACACCTGCAACTTGTCCTCAACAACCAAAAAACACAAGAATATGGTGATAATATACGATGTTAGCACATTCAATAGCATAATCCATCAACATTCATAACAAATACACCCATGGAATAATAAGTCAAATATTTGCAAGATGTTTATTGGATGAGAAAATAGTATTTCTATTAAAATGTAAACAACGAAGCTGGATGAATTTCAAACTTCTGTGTCGGCATGGTTTGGAACCGAGAAACTAAGTCCCTTCCAGCTAGGCCTCCACTACTTCAATCCTCCACCAAAGGCAAGCTCATATAAGAGAGACAATGAGGTTCTCAATCAAGTAGGGAATAGCTTGGGGGCTGGACAATGTGTTCAGACTTAAAAGGACAAAGGGATGCAAACTCAATATGAAGTGAATAATTTCTCTAGAGTAACTTTGATCTCAAAGTTGAATTCTTCTTCTCTTTTCCATAGCTTGGATATGACCCATTTGTAGCCTTCAAGTGGAACTGAAGGGTCGAGTCAGAACATTTCCCATATATGGAAGGTCAAGGATCATGGATCTCGTGACGTGATATGGAAACCTGACACCATTTTTTAATTTTGGGCACAAATCTTGATGTATGCGGGTTGTAGTGGTGCAACTTGCGTATACAGATGATGTACTATAGGTAGGGCACATATATGTCGAAAAATAATGTTTTTAGCTCTGGGATTTTCAAAAAGGGACTTCAAGTCTACATAGGGAAATGGAACAAGGCCTTCTTTGCAAGTTTGCATAGGGTGAGTCAAATCTTGCTATAACAGGTGGCCAAAGGTGCGAAAGAGAAATAGAGGAAGAATTACTAAGGTAATGCAGGCGCAAAGCATAACAACCACAGGGAAACGATAAACTAAAGAGAAATTCCACACATAAAAAGCACTCCAAGGAAAAATCAACGTGAGGATTAAGGAATTGATGGCTCAAATTTCCATGAATGATTGGTTAATGTAGATTTGTTTCTTCGTGCCTGAACCAAGAAGCCAAACTCAAGTCACCATTAAGACTGTCATTCCCTCCCAACGCACTAAACCTTGGCGGAAAATAATGCTAAGCATATCGTCTGGACATGGAAGGAGGGTGGTAGCGACGGGCCTTAAATGCCCTCGTATCCAACACATGTGTTGACATGTATGCACCATGTGTTATCCCATCCAGGGGATCTTAAATTTGGTATCTATGTGAATTGAAAATTTCTAATTTGTACAATAAATTTAACATGACAAAGTTTAAACTTTGATTTCTTCTGTAAATTTTTTTAATTTTGGAAATGAGTGAAGTTTGTTATAATGATTTGATGTTATCATTAGAATAGTTTTGTAAAGAATTTTGGTTGAAAAATACAAGAATCATCAACTCATTTCAATATGCACACTCACTAGTTTTTCACTGTAAACTCAATTAGCACATTGGAAAATATATTTAATAGTGAAAATAAGAAAACATATATTCCAAGCATAGTCTAAATATTCTCGTTTTTTTCTTATATAATTTTTGATCAATTTTGTTCTAAATTTATTTAAACATTGTTGGAATTGCATATTTAAGTAGTGGATATGTATAATCTAAGTGTTCAAGGGATTTTTCAAGAGGTTGAATTCATTTATGCATTCCAAAAATGCAATTTATACAACAAAGAAATGCAATTTCACCTAGATATTGTCAAATTTCCATGAAAAAAACAAAACTTAGAAAGTTTAGACAAACCCTTTTTTTAATTGTTATATAGAAAACTTATTCAAATGAAATTTGACTACTTTATTATGACTCTAAATTAAGAAAAGTTGTAATTTTTATTCCTATCCTTTTGAAGTATTGTTTTACTAATGCCTTTAAAAATATTTTAATTATTAATTTTATTTGGTGTAAATGGTTAGGTGTAATATTTTCCCAATATGTTTATATGATTATAATAATTTTTCATATTACATAAAAATGTATTTAATTTTTATTATCTTTTTCCGATTTTAAATATCACTATAATAAATATAGGTAAATTAGAAGACATAAATAAAACTAAATATAAATTATAAAAATGAAGCAAATTCATATTTATAACAAATAATAATAATAATAAAATTATTCTATTTATGTAATCCACAAACTTAATAGTATTAAATATTGTTTTTGTCATTTTTCTATAACTAATCTTTTTCAAAAATAAAATTGTTTTCATGTAATTAATTTGTTTTTTAAACTATATTTTTTTATTGAATTTAAGTGCTTAAATCAACCTTATGAATTTTCTCATGACCAATACTAGTATTATATCTATTGTTTAATTATGGGATAAGATTTATCATATACTCTATTTATTATTTAACATCATATATTGTTTAATTATGAGATAATGTTCATCTTACTCTTCTCCTTCTGCATTACTTTTTATTGATAGTTTATGAAATAAGAATGACAAACTTTTTCTCTATACCAATATCATTATTACCATAATATAGGATTGTGGAAAAAGAATAAAAGATCTAACATTCTCATATATTGATCCCTCTAGGCTAATTAATACATTATATGATTACTTTATTTTTACTTTTGTACTATTTTTATTTTATTATTATTACATGTATTACTTTATTATTTTATTATATTATCTATTATTTTATTTCTCATTAATTAATTAATAATTATCATTAATTATAATAATTAATAATTAATTATTCTTAAACTAGATAGGACAATAGAGATAAGATAAGTTCATAAGTTGCCAATGATATAGTAGATAGCTAAGGAGGAAGGTAGGATATTTTCACTTGTTAAGACAAAAATGAAAAAAATTATTAAAATAAGTTAAGACACTATAAAAAAAAAATGGTTAAAATTGTAAATAATAATTATTGAGGGATTAAACAATTTAATGAGCGATTAACTGAGTTTTCAAATCAGTTATAAAAATGGGTGGACACTCCATTCTTACAGCCCTCGTGATGAGTGATTTTTGAATTTAAACATAATAAAGATTTTTGAAGAATTAACTGTGTATGAGTTTTCAAATCAGTTATAAAAATGGGTGGACACTCCATTCTTACAGCCGTCATGATGAATGGAGTGTCAACTCTTAAAAAACTTACAGACAGTTAAATCTCAAAAAGATAAAAGCACTATTATAACCATCGGTGAAAACCTAACTACTAAGTTTAAAAAAAAATTAAATCTATTTTCATAATAAGAAATTATGGTACCAAACAATTCTTTTATAATAAATAAAATGTAGAAAGTTTATACTTCTCTTTTAAATGTTACGACCACAATTTATTATGTCGAAAGACGTACACCTATTGATAATGGGCACAATTAATGATCTTTTAATCTTAAATTCTAATCTGAGGGCTAAACATTGAACATTCTGGCATACACCTATTGACAATGGGCACAATTAATGATCTTTTAATCTTAAATTCTAATCTGATGGCTAGGCATTGAACATTCTTGCATATTCTTAGTCGTCCTCCAAAATCAATGTGTCAGATTTATTATTCATAACTTTCTTGCATTTATAAAGGCATCCGTTAACATGTTTACTTTTTTACATTTACCTAATCATATTATAAATTTACTGTAAATATATATAATTACCAGATTAAAGAGGATTAATATCTATACAAGCCACATTTGATGCCACAACCTGCTCAGACGTTTAATATTCACCTTGCATAATCCATAATGCACTCAAATCATACCATACCTTGGGCGCACATGGAGTAACTCGGTGTTGGAGTCGGCTCAGTCACAACTCTTGTTCTAGATGGAACCCATGTCAAGCCGCCGCCGCGATACCTTTCCGCGTTCTCCAGCAGCAAGTCGGCTGTACTAGTTATACTCACAATGCAAGTTTCTCATCCTTCAAATTCTCTGTTTTTATAGTCACGGAAATCACTGAGCCCATTCCAATTCTAAAGAGCAAATTATGCATGCACCAGGTAGACCGCCATTAATATTAAGTTTAAACACAGTAATGTTTATTTTTATTTTTTTTAAACAGAATTATTTTAGGAAACCAGAAAAATTTGTCACTCTTCAAGAAAAATTTCTCCACACGTTCTATAAACCCAGTTGAGATGTACGGAGAGTGATTTGACAAAACGCTGCTCAGCATAGTGACCAATGGGCTGAAAAAGTGGGTTAAGCTTTTGGTGAAGGAGTGGGTTAACTAGGGAGCAATTTTTGAGTTACCTTTTTTTAGGTTCTCCAAAGTAATTTTCTTTTTTGAGTTATTTTTTTAGCAGTTTTTTGGTTGTGTAAACAAATTTTCTGTAAATTCAAAACTCTAATCTATTTTCTTAATATCTGGGTTAATTTAAAATGGGACAAAACCTTATAACTAAGATTCTGAAATGTATGAAATTTGATTCATTCGAAACTGGATTAACTCTAAAAATTTGATTCATGCGAAGCAGATCAGATCACATCACATCACATCAGTTTGCTCCCAAGTTAACCTACTCCTTTGATGAAGATTATATGTAATCCTTTGGTGAAGATTATATGTTCTAGCAAGTTTGCACTCCGTCCAAGGTGTTTTAAGTTGCACCGGTGAATATAATATAAAATTTCATTGAATAACACAATTTAAAAAGCTTTGAAATAACTGCAAACTTTACTTAGTTAACACTCAGAGCGGACATTCCGACCACTGCAAATGGTATGTGATCATGTAGTTCAAGCCATATATCACATCAAATGAATCAAGGGAAATTCATAATTAGACTTTAGTGAATTTTGAGATCGCCTGCACGTAACTGACTAGAATACACTTTCTTCAATAAATTATGGAAACTATGGCATCCTTTAAACCCAGTGGGATTCCTTTAAACCCAGCACTTGGTTCCTTATTTTCTCTTCTTCCTGGATGGTTCTGCACCATTAATAAGTCTTTAATGGTTCTGCGGCATTAATAAGTATGTGATGGTTTTGCAGCCTTAGTACTATATGCATTGGAAGCGAGTACAACAAGTTGAACAAATCTCTAGTAAAACGTTGTTTCATCTTTTCTCAGTCTATATATTCGTTCATAGCCAATTTTAGTATAGGGTCGGTTAAAAGGTTTAGTGAGCATATGGTTTATTAATGCCTATTCTAAGCTCAATATAGGAATTATTTTGTAATTGATCATTTAAAAGGTTATATGAGGGAGGGAAAACGGCATGAGAGTAAAGACACAGCAACTCTGGATCACACACAAGTTTGGATTCTAATCACAAAGCATGCTGGACTATTGAATGTGCTACTTTTTCTAACATAGTATTAAAACTCAGGGTTTTCAGTATATCTGCGTGAGAGTCAATATACACTAATTTTATTCTACTTTTGATATTGATGTTGGTGCTGCCACCAATATTTATGCCTTTTATTCCAGGCACCACTCAATACTATCTCTGCGGGTTGAACCTCGCACTTGAACCACCAACAAGCGAGCCTCTGAACCATGTCGGCAAACCATCGGGAGAGGAATGCCTCAAGGTTGTGAGCCCAGAGAAAAAGAGAGGTGAGGATGAGCGTCCCTGTTAAGACATCCCAATTGTTGTCATAAATTGTGAAGCAAGAAATGCAAAGAGAAAAAATAGAACAGAAAACAATATATTAGAATATATGAAGAACTGAAGAGATTACAATGCAATGGGAAATAGCTGAGCTAAATAGGTTCAAGCAAATCAAGAATAGAAAGTACAACTGGCCAGGACAACTGGCAGTGTACAGTGAGACTGTTGAGGTTACATTATATTTAACACTCCCTCTTAAACTCAACAGTTACAAACATCAGCACTGATTATGCCTAAGTGTTGTCTCTAAAAATCAAAAACTGACTTTCCTAGTGGCTTTGTAAAGATACCAGCAAGC
This sequence comes from Picea sitchensis, assembly GCA_010110895.2. Lineage (NCBI taxonomy): Eukaryota > Viridiplantae > Streptophyta > Pinopsida > Pinales > Pinaceae > Picea > Picea sitchensis. The sequence goes on from SNQJ01S0021527.1 coordinate 101,179, forward strand.
TGATCTCGAGAACCACAGAATTGTAGTGCAATATCACCATTATTGACTAGCTCGCGTATGAAATGAAAACGAGTGTCAATGTGTTTGTTTTTCTTGTGAAACACATGATTTTTGGATAAAGCAATTGTTGAAGTATTGCCATAGAAAATAGGAGTTGGATCTTTTTCTGTATGTGACATATCTTTCAATATTCTTCTCAGCCACACAACTTGACAAGAAGCTGAGGTAGCAGCGACATACTCTGCCTCTGCAGAAGATATTGAAACAATTGGCTACTTCTTTGATGCCCATGAGATTAGGTTTGTGCCCAGTTGGAAAACATGTCCAGACGTGTTTTTCCTGTCATCTAGGTTGCCTGCAAAATCATTGTCTGTGTAACCAGAAAGTTGATTACTATCAGATTTAGTGTACCATAAGCCGAAATTGAGAGTTCCTGCAACATATCTCAAAATTCGTTTCGTCATTTTCCAATGAGAATCTTTGGGGGATTCCATGAATCTAGAAACAAGGTTGGTTGCATACATAATGTCAGGCCTAGTTGTTGTAAGATACAACAAATTGCCTACTAAACTTTTGTACAGGGTAGAGTCCACTGTAGGGCCTTCATCTTTCTTGCTAAATTTTGTGCCTAGTGGTATGGGGGTTTCTGCTGGATTGCATTCTTCCATGCGAAATCTTTTGATGATGTTTGCTGCATACTTTTCTGACAGACAAAAATGCCTTTTGTTGATTGATTAACCTCAATCCCTAAAAAATATTTCATGATGCCAAGATCTGTCATCTCAAACTCAGATTGCATGGCATGTTTAAAATCTGTTAACTCAAGATTTCCCGTATAGATCATGTCATCAACATATAAACATACAATCAAAATTTTACCGTGCTGATATGTTTTGGTGTAAAGAGTTGGCTCATTTTGGCTCCTGCTGAAACCACTTTTGATCAGATAAGTGTCAGTTCTACTGTACCAAGCTCGTGGAGCTTGCTTTAATCCATACACGGCTTTCTTCAACCGATATAATTTGGCTGGGTGCTCTTGGACTTCAAATCCAGGTGCTTGATCGACATAAACTTCTTCTTCTAAAAGACCATTCAGGAATGCTGACTTGACATCCATCTGGTATACTTGCCATTTGTGTTGGGCTGCTATGGCCAATAGAGTGCTTACAGTGTCTAATCTTTCTACTGGAGCAAATGTTTCACCATAATCAGTACCTGGCTATTGTGAGAATCCTTTGGCAACAAGTCTTGCCTTGTGTTTTTCAATCTTCCCTTTTCATTGAGTTTAGTTTTGTAAACCCACTTGACACCAATACTCTTCTTGTGAGTTGGTAAATCAACAAGATCCCATGTCTTGTTTTTTCTCAATGGAGTCAATTTCTTGGTTCATGGCTTGAACCCAATGTGGCTCCTTAGCTGCTTCCTTCAAAGATGTAGGTTGACATGACATTAAAGCAAAAAGATTGTGTTGTTCAAAGTCATCCAACTGCTGATGGATTTCTCTCAAACTTCGAGTTCTCTGATTTTGTGTTTCAGAGAATGATTCTCTGATGGAAGTTGAGTTATCCTGTGAGTGTCCAGGTTGTCTTTGTACTTGCAATCTTGGAAGAGTAGTTTGAGGTACCTGCTGTCCTAAATTTTCTGCATTTTCAGAACTTGACAACAATGGATTTAGACTGTCCATTTACTGATTTTCTGAATCATTCCAAAATTGATTTTCTAGAAATTTTACATCTCTGCTGAGAATTAGTTTCTTGGTGATTGAATTGTAAATCCTATAAGCTTTAGATGTTTCACTATATCCAGTGAAAATACATTTCTCACTTTTGTCATCAAGTTTCTTTCTTAATTCAGAAGGTATGTGAGCGTATGTTATGCAGCCGAATGTCCTTAGATGTGCTACATTTAGCTTTGTCCCACTCCATGCTTCTTGATGAACTTTCATCTTTAGACTGGTGGTTGGATATCTATTCAGGAGATAAACTGAGCATGCTACTGCTTCAGCCCAAAAAGTATTTGACAAACTTTTTTCTTTAAGAAGTGTTCTTGCCATATTCATTATTGTCTGATTTTTCCTTTCAGCTACTCCATTCTGTTGTGGAGTATACCTTGTTGTTGTTTGCATGATAATGCCTTGTGATTTGAAGATATTTGCAAATTATCTGGAGTTGTATTCTCCTCCTCCATCTAACCTGAGTTCTTTGATATATTTGTCACTCTGTTTTTCAGCTTCTACCTTGAATTCTTTGAATTTTGCAAAAGTTTCAGACTTGTGTTTGAGAAAATAGATCCATATTTTTCTGCTGAAATCATCAATAAACGTTAGAAAGTAAAAGCTACCACCTATTGAATATGTTTGCATTGGTCCACATAGGTCAGTCTGAACAAGTTCAAGATGTTATTTAGCTTGATTGGAAGACTGTGTAAAACTAGTTCTCTTATGTTTTCCAGGTATGCAAGACTCACATGGGGGAATTTGCTCTTTAAAGATGGGAAGACCTTTGACCATGGAGTGCTTTTGAAGAAGATTTAGACTCTGAAATGGTAGATGTTCAAATCTTGTATGCCAAACCATAGTTTCATTAAGGGTAGATGCACTTTGTGCATATGGTTGACTCAGATTTGCAGTTCTGAGGGTAAGGGGAAACATCCTATTCTGAGTCATATGGATTTCAGAAATCAATTTTCTACTTGGGATTTTGTCATATATCTTGCAAGATGCTCCCTCAAAAAGTACATTATAGCCATGTTCAATGAGCTGTCCTACACTTAGAAAATTATGTTTCAGATCTGGAACATGATAGACATTGTTTATGTCTTTCTTTACATTCTATTTAGTAAGAATAGGAACAGTTTCTTTTCCTTGAACTTTGACTAAGTAATCATTTCCTAGTGTAATATCAGATGAGATTGAAGAATCAATGCATGAAATTAATTCTTTGTTACCTGTCATGTGATTGCTGCATCCACTATCCAGCAACCAGAGATCTTTAGGTTGTTGTTGTTAATTTTCCAAAATCCCAACCCAGTATTAGTCTCGCTGATTTTTCAGTCAAATTTAAATGCCAAACTCAATTTCAGCACTGTTTCAGCATATGTTACAGCCTGGTGTTTCAGTATATGACTCAGCACTGTGTTTCAGCATATACTACAGCCTGGTGTTTCAGCATAAGCTACAGCCTGGTGTTTCAGCATAAGCTACAGCCTGGTGTTTCAGCATATACTCAGCCTGGTGTTTCAGCATAAGCTACAGCCTGGTGTTTCAGCATATACTCAACCTGGTGTTTCAGCATATACTCAGCCTGGTGTTTCAGCATATACTCACAGCGGTGTTTCAGCATATGCTACAGCCTGGTGTTTCAGCATAAGCTACAGCCTGGTGTTTCA
>SNQJ01S0021528.1:0-36268 GCA_010110895.2 Picea sitchensis
TAGGGGTTTTATGCATATGTTTAATAATATTGATGATGAGATGTGATTGACATTGCTATGATCCCTGTGACTGATGAGCCCATGGATAGCGTAGCTTTTGATGTGCAGGACCATGCCCAACAGACAGGTACCATTTGGACCGGTACACATGGGGAGATGACCAGTTCGGACCTCCATGGGGCTGAAGAGCCCACCAGATGGATGTTGAGACCCCATCAAGGGGCAGAGATAGGACATAGCTTGATTAGGGGTTTTTCACCTGAGAGGAAGAGGATGTTCCACTAGAGATACTCCGGCAGGACTAGACCTAGGGGCAATGACCCCTTTTAAGTGGAACACTAGCTTTGGAAGGCTTAGGACATCCCCATCTTCATCATGATGTCATCCATCTTCATGGATGATTTTGGAGGCATACTGGGCAACAGTGGCACATGTGGCATGTTGGAGAGGCCCCTGGGGGGCTAATGTTTTGCTCCTGGATGTCTCGTTTTCCCTAGAAAGGGCTAGTGCCTCCCTTGAAGGGGATTTTAGTCTCTTTTCTACTTAATTAAGGTTTTTACTTAACATTTAATGTAAAAATAGTATGATTCTGACATTATGGCCTTGTCGGTCTTTTTATGACCTAAAAAGTAAATTAGGTCATTGATACAGTATATATTGAGGGTTTTCACTCTCATTTGATCATGAAAATTCACTCACTCATAGTGAGGTCTGATTTTTTGAGCCCTATTTGTGTTTTTGGCTGATCTAAGTGATGCACACTTGTTGAAGGAAGAGATTTTTTGGCATTTATGGTGTTTCTCTTGAAGGAAGGTGTTACAACTAGGGTTTGCATGGTTATTTCTTCATGAATTGTGAGTGTTTCTTCTGCAAAACTTCTTATTGAATGGTTGTAGTTTAAATTTCTTGCATATTGCTTATAAATTTGTTGAATCAAAACCCTAGGTGATAAGCACACAAGTAGGTCCTTGTCTCATGTCCCCTTTAAGAGAATTTTTTAGCCATTGAAGAAGAAGAGAGCCTAATCATTTCTACACACTCTCTCTCTCTTAATTTATTGCTATCCGTACTTTTTGAGAGCCAAGGAGAGTGAGACGTCCCTGGCGTAGGCCTACTACACCAAGGTCGTACTCTTCTAGGGTTTTTTGATAGGCCTTGCTTTAGCAACACATCCCTCATCAAACCTTCTTGTCTTGGTCTGTTTATCTTTTCTTTGAGCTAGCCGTTTGTCGGGAAGGAGGAGAGAGCATGAGGCCTTGCGTTTGCAACACCAGAGTGAGCCTCTCTCCCCTAGGATTCTATTTTTGAGGCCCTGCTTTAGCAACACCTTGAAACTTTTCCCTCTAGTCCTTTGAAATCTCATCTTCTTCAACCTTTGCGTCCTTCACTTATGACTCCATTAAACCCTAAGGCACTGATTTGAGAGTCCTCAAACGTTGAAGTGAAGCTGATTAAACAAACTCTTAAAACTTTTGAATCTCAAAACCCTAACCTACTAACCCTGAATGCTGATGTCACTCCTTGCTATTATATCATTGATGCAACAACATTTTGTCTATGAGAAATTGAATGGTAGTTGAGGGAACTTATTAGATTAAGTATTGATTGATTATATTGGATGCCATATCATTCTTGTATTTATTGACAAGTGATACATTTATCATTTCTATTTTGTAAACATTGACTTCGTCAACATTTACTTTTAAATTGCTTATATTGAATATCAGATAGTCACTGATTTATATGAAGTACTAACCAAGATTGCACGTATCAGTTTCCTTGTTGTATTGTCTCAAGCAGGTGCTTTTCTTTTCTTTGGTTATACCGTATTATTGGTTGTTTAGCCGAGACTATCTGATTGGCAGTGATCTGTGAAGGGGGAATTTGTCCTTGTCCTTTTATCCTTTTCCCTTTCAAAAACCCAGGTCACCGGGGACATCTCCCCTGGGCCTAGCCTCCCTGAAGAGAAACCGCCTTCCCATCGTGGTGACATTGGGTGGGATAGGTTTTTGTTACTCCAGTTTGACCCTCTACCTTATAGCCTATTATCCTAGCTACAAACTGTGCAATAACAAGTCAGAACCCATATGCATTGTAATAAACTATCTTATATATTCCAAAAACGAAAGAATTGTGTAATACACTTCAAACATCATATAATTATTAAAGAAAATATTATTTACATTAATTATGTATTTTGTTGTGCTAATTCATTATCAATCATTACTTTTAATTTAATGGTTTATATATTTTGTATTTTATTTTTATTTTTATTTTTGTTATGTATTGGTCATCTCCTATAACACTTTAATTATATATTAATGAGAATAACTTCTTTAATTTAATGATTTGTATAATATCTTCTTGTAATTATATTTCTAGTTATGATTTTTGTATGCAATTCAAACATCAACTTAGAAGATTTTATTGGTAGGAGTTTGAGCATTTACTAAAAAAGGACCAAACTACAAACAACTTGATTTTATACAAGATTATTATCATTATTATATACACATGTTTAGTCCTAAAATGATCAAAGTTGCACCCGAAAATTTTAACATAGCTTTGTGGTTTACTTATTTAGATTACATCCAAATATAAACCTTTATCAATGAATTTGAATGGTTGAAGGATGATAAATTCTTATTTGTTTGTAGTAATTAGCAATGTATACATACTTTTTACCATTTTTCAATATATGCATATATTGGTGAAGCATTGCATATTTACAAGAAACAATTGAAAGATATAGATTTATCCAATATAAAAATACATATAAAAGAATTAAATATATTGTTTATATAAGAAGGTAAATACCATTCATAAGACAATATAAAGGAGAATTGTTTGAAAATGCCATTAAGTTGGGAGTTTCATGGTTTAAATGAAAGATATAGAAATATAAAGGCAACGCTGTGTTCATTGTTAAATTACATGGGGCCGATTAAAAATATTCAAATTTAAAACACTTTAGTGAATTTATATTGTGATTAAGTTGAACATTAAATGATGATATATGAATGAGATATGAATTTTTTTTGTGTGTATTTTGATTATAATTGTATTTTTTTTATTAATTGATTATTGACAAAAAAAAAATGGAACTTTATAGGTAGGTGGAGATGTTTTTGAAAATTTGAATATCATATTTGTAATTACTAAAGGTAATAGTTTAACAATGTATAAATAGCAATAGTAATTATTAAATTGCATATTGTATTTTTTCGCTTTAACATACAAGATTGTTGAATAAATGGTTGATTATGTTTGATATGAATGGAGTCTTTTTACATGTAATTCATACACTATCATTAAAATATGAATCATTGATAAGAAATCTAGACACTGAAACAAGTACAAAGATTTATTTTATACACCCAAGGTTTAAAAAATTATTTGAGTGCCTTAGTATTTTTGAGATTGGTTTATGGACATTCCACAACAAAAAATGTGAATGGATTTTTTTTTCCATTTTTATTTGAAAAAATAAATTTTGGGAGATATCGAAGGGTGCTTATGGTGCGAGAAAGTAAGTGATTGTAGACATTTTGAAATAAAAACATGTTGGTAATGATGAATGTAAATATGTAATTACAAAATGTTATAATTGAGATGATGTGAATGACACATATTTGTTAGATCCATTATGACCTTTCTTGGTACACTTGAATTGTGTTAGTAATGTGATAACTATTGTAAAAAACATGAAACTAGTTTGTTAAATAATAATGCAACTAGTCATTTTTCTTAATTTTCTATTATGACAATTTTTAAAGTTAATAAGGTTTTGGGTTTTTTATATATTCAATTTTTACATGAAATGATATTAAAATTAAGTGAGAAATTGAAGTTTCTAAGGTGAAAAATCAAAGACTAAAAGTGTTAATGTCATCCCAAAAGTGAAAAATCATATTCCTAAAGTGCCAATATCGATTCAAATTAAAGATATATAAATATAAAAGCAATTGCGCACATGTGAATGAAAATATTTGTTAGAACAATTCTGGCCTTGCTAGATACACCTAAATGGTGTTAGTAAAGTAAAATCGAGTGTAAAAAATATGAAATTAGTTTGTTAAATAATGTAATAAATTATTTTTCTTAATATTTTTTTTTATGTGTGGCAATGCTTTTATGGTGAATAAAGTGTAACTGAATTTAAAAGTTATGAATGATATAGATTAAGTGTGAATGTAAATAAAGTGTGAAATTGAAATTTATAAAGTGTAAATTGAGAATTTAAAAGTGTTATTATTGGATTCAAAAAGTGCAAAATCAAATTCTTAAAGTGTTCATATCAGTTTTCGAAAGTACAAAATCAAAATTTGAAAATACTAATATCAGATTTTAAAAATGAAAAATCAGAATTTAAAAGTGTTAATATTGAATTTCAAAAATACAAAATCTATTTTAAAAATGCCAATATCATATTCAAAATGTGAAAAATATAGTTCTCAGAATTGCCAATATTAAATCCAAAAGAATAGATTTGGAGCCCTTCTGGAATATATTTTGCACTATTAAAGCATCAATTCTAGACTTTAGAAAAAACTATTTTAAACCTATGTTTGAAAGGTGATAGACCAGAATTCATCTAAATTTAACGAAATAGAGGTTTCAATATCTAATTCAAATTCCCTACACACAATACATTGTGGTGGCTATTAAATATTACCACGATTTATTAGTAACCTTTATTCATACCTATAATAAAATATAGGAAATACATATATTTTCCCACAATATTACATAATTTTTTTAAAGTAAACTACATACTTATATATGTTTCTTTTTAGTGTGGTATGATATTTGTATTTTCTCACAATATTACTTAATTTTTATTAAACCGCATACTTATATGTTTCTTTTTAGTGTGTGGTATGATATTTGTAGGGAAAACAATGTTGGTAGAGATACAGTCAACATATTTCCACTAAAAAGGATTTACATTCCCGTTCATGGTATTGTTACAATCGCCGTAGTGTTTCTCTAGACTCTCTATATCAACAATAAAAATAATGTTCTAAAATAAATTATTTATTGTACAAATATATAGTGAGTATAATTTGTGAAAACTTTATTAGATTCTTTATTTTTGCAATGAAATTATCCTCAACAAGAACATAGAACAATTTACAAATTTACAACCTCTGTGATTAACATCACATAATAAATATTCATACATTATTATTGTAATGGTAATATACCCCTATGTATATTAAATATTTATATGAAGAGGATTCTTCCAAGTTTTTATATTGTCATTTAATGTCAAGTTTTTATATTGTCATTTAAAAAAATTAGGCATATGACATTCATATAATTGGTGATGGTTATGTTTGTTTAATTAGCATTAACAAACATCCCAAAACTAGAATAATAACATCTAAGAATCTTAAGATTGTTCTTTTCAAGGTAAAATGGGCTCCTTTAATAAAGAACGATGGAATTTGTGAATGTGAGGATGATGACTAAGTGTACTATATTAGTTATTGCATATTCCTTTTTTTTTTAAAAATCGTGTAAAATTGTAAATATAGAGTCCATAAAGTGTAGAGGACAAAGTAAACAATTGTCTTTAGAGTCCATAAATTGTAGGGGACAATTGATTTCTTCTTACTATTCCTAGTTTCTTTCCAATGTGGAATTACCTGCAAATATGACCTTACCATTACAAATCTCATCTTAAATGTAGATGGGCCCTCATTATGTTTTGTTTGTTGAAAAGATTATTCAATCTCCATGGATAGTTATATTGTAGAAATATCAACTCTAATTAAAAATATTAGTATTATATAAACTTGACAATCTCCATGGATAGTTATATTATAAAAAACCAACTTTAATTATCTCCATGGATAGTTATATTATAAAAAACCAACTTTAATTAAAAATATTAGTATTATATAAACTTGACATGATTAGGAGTAATGTTGATTTTTAAAATGGTTTTGTTTTCCAAATATATTATATATTTGATTTAATTTCAAGATAGATCGATGAATAGTGGATGTCACATTCTCAATCTAATTTTACACCATCTCAAAAAGATGGTTGAGTTACTAAAAGGAATATAAACATAATGTTGTAAACTATCACAATTTAAAAAAAAAAAATGTAATAGAAAACCAAAATGTAATATGTTTATAAGACAATTCAATAAACAAAACATGGTTCTATATAAAAAAATATTATTGATTTGAGAGATTGAAGGAAAAAATGTTATTTAATAAAGAGCAAATTACAAGAAAAATAATGATTCTATACGGGTGAGTGCACAGAGTTGGTGGATGAAAAAGTGGCCAGGAGGTCAGTAGGAATGTGCACTCGGAGGAACGCGTGTGGGTTCTCAAGAACACATACACATTATTTATCTTATAGGTTTGGTAAGGTCTGAACCTCCAACAAGATTTCCATGTAGGTTCATCAACAAGATAGAGGTGGAAGAGAGAGGTGGAATAGGGAGGAGAGAGTAATAGGGGAGGGAGGGAAAAAGGGGAAGAGGAAGAGAGAGAGAGATTGGAAGAGGGGGGGATAGAGAGGGAGTGGGTGTGAGAGTTTGAGGCATGTCAAGGCAAGGTCTAGTTCTAGTTCATTCCATGCCTTGTGATGTCTAAGTCTTTCCATGTCCAGGTATTACCATGTATAGGAGTGTGAGGGAGAGACAGGGAGACAAACATGGGTGTCAGAGAGGGAGAGTGAGAGGGAGAGAGAGAGGGGGGCTAGATGTAGGAGAGAGAGAGAGAGAGAGAGAGAGAGAGAGAGAGAGAGAGAGATCAAATAACGTATAAGAGTGTTTGTGTGTTCTTTTGAATTCAAATATATTTGGGTGAGTTTGACAACGTGTATGCTAACTTGGTTCGCTCGGATTTAGGATTGGGATGAAAAACCTAGTGGTTCGGTCTACAAATTTATAAAAACCTCCATTTTTGTGAATACCTCTCTATATCTTTGTCTTTGACGTTATTTTTCTATAGGAAAAAAAATTCATTTGTTTACGAAAGTACAAACATAGATAGAGTTGAACATGCAAATTCCAAATATATAATTGTTTTTTAAATCAATATTGTTTACTATTTTTTTCTTGCATATATCAAAATCCTAGAATACATACCTCTCTTATTTTTGTTATAATTTTTTGTCGACTTAACCATTTATCGAATGAGTTATATGAGGTGTTAGCACCAATTCTTGCAAGCAGGGTGTTTTCCCCGATTTTATACCCTTGATGTAAAATGCAAAGAAATGGGGTTTGAAAACACATCAAATGCATTCTAGTCCAAGGTCACAGCCATGAGTGCAATAAGCAGCGCACAAAAAATCCATTTCGGGTGGAAAATGCAAGCAGGCGAGTGGATCCAGTATTCAATGGCGAGGATCGACCAATGGAACATATCGTCATTTGGCGGATATTTGCAGTGGACGGAATTGCGCCATGTTTAGCATAGTTCGGGACCGCAATCTCCCCGAAATGATCCAGGTTGTTCGATCGAGGAGAGACATGTGGTGCGTGATTAGGCTCTATCACCTCTTCACGCATAACGACTTTGAAAAATGAGGACCAACCTCCTCCCAGCCGTGAGACGCGAAGTGCCGAAGGCGTCCAGGAACCGGGCCCATAGTGTTGCCGAGATGATCAGGACCGTTCATCAAAGAGGGGCACGTGGTGCACGATTAGGCTCTATCGCCTCCTCGCCTTTCGTAACTTTGAAGCACAAGGAGAAACCTCCTCCCAACCGCGAGATGTGAAGTGTCGAAGGCATCTAGGACCCAAGCCCACAATCTTGCTGAGATGATCAGGACCGTCCATCAGAGAGGGACACGTGGTGCACGATTAGGCTCTATCGCCTCTTCTCCTTTCGTAACCTCGAAGCACAAGGAGCAGCCTCCTCCCAGACGCGAGACGGGAAGTGCCGAAGGCGTCCAGGACCCAGGCCCACAGTCTTGCCGAGATGATCACGACCGTCCATCAGAGAGGGACATGTGGTGTGCGATTAGGCTCTATCGCCTCTTCACGCATCGTGACTTTGAAGAACGAGGAGAAACCTCCTCCCAGCTGTGAGACACGAAGTGCCGAAGGTTCCTTTGAAGATAGGCACGGGGTCACAGCCCACAGTCACTTGGGGGTGGTAGAAAGAACTACGCAAAGGGTCGAAGCACCAAGTTTAGCTGTAGAAGGGATCACCGCATTCTGCAGAGACCGATTCAGCTCGACCTCGATCTTGGTGCTCGCTAAAAATAAATGAAAGTGGATGGAGTTAGTTGAAACCTCAGCTCACTCATTAAATGCAAATCATGGAGATTCTGGCAGGTAGTCTACCCAAGATCGTCTTGTGTGCAGATTGATCTGAAAGGCCCATGCCGATTTGATGTTCTCGTCCGACCAAAGAACCTGCACACGATAGGTTAAACTTTAATGTTTCAGCTACCTCCCCTGCAAAGGCCATGCAAAGTTAAGGTGATGTCTGACGAAGGATTTTAATCCGAGTTTGACTGAAGGGACGCCACGCCTTGGGGGTCCAATCACGCCTCTGTTGGGAGAATTTTTCTGAGTATATGTACTTAGTTTTTGTATTTTTGAAAGGATCGATGGTTGAGATAGGCTCCTGATTGTAAAGTTTTGATGAAGCACTGGTCGCTCTGGTTATGTATTATCACTTGAGACTTCTTGCCTGATGAATGTCAGCCTCTTTCCATCTCTCTGTGTACACTGTGTTAGAACAACTCGGAATTGGAGGATCTAGTCGAGTTGCGCTGTTATAGGATGATGTAGGTTGGATCACTATAATAGTTGCATTGTCTCTAATCAGTTCTTGTATTTTCTCAACGCTGAATGACTTGGAATTGGAGGATCCAGTCAAGTCACCCCTTTAGTTCCCCAAAGATCTGAACCAAGAGGATCTTGTATTATGAGTTTTTCTTCCTCAAGATGCTGAAAGGCCTGATGCCCGAAGCAGTCTTGCTCACTCATCTCTCTAAGTCTTCCATCTGCTCATTTTATAATCAACTCACTGATGGAAGTTAGGCCAATACCTCCTTTGTTTTTTACATATCAAGCCCGGTTTTCTGAGTTTGAATGTTTTCCTCTTGAGTCTCTATCCATTCGGTCACCCCAGTAAATTATTTGTGACATAAACTAATGGGCGTTGGGCTCTGCTCCTTCTGCAATCTAGGAGTGACTTCCAATGCCAACATTTTTGGCGCCGTTGTCGGGGACGAAGTTGAAGATTTTCCCTGGGTATAACGACATTGAGCCTCTGATTTTTAAGGTGCTTCAGACATCAGAGCCCTACAAGATTGCTACTGTGCACCTGGCGACTCCACTATAGCGACTCCAATGTTTCCACTTCACTATCTCAGTTGTAGCTATTTTTAACACACCTAAAAGCTGACCCCGAGGATCTTTCTCGAGAAGGTTTCAACAATTGCTTTCTCAGCTTGAGAAGTTACCTTGGGTAACGACAACATTAATATCTGGCTTTTGATGGTGAACAAAGACCAGACACATTCGAAGCTACCCATTTTTCACCTGGCGACTCCATGATTCGAGGATCAATTGGCGACTCCACTGGTTCGATATGGAGAAAATCTTGGCTTGGAGGTTTGCTCCTTTTAATTTTTCTACTATTCCTGGTTTTCCTAATGATGTCCCTTCTCTGGATGAATGGAGCGATTATTTGCCCAGATTTAGAGAGCATGAAGAGGACAACCCTGCTCAACATCTTTGGGAGTTTCATGAACTCATGCATCAGTGGGAGATACATCATGAGGATGTATTATTGAAAATGTTCATGTTCTCTTTAGCACGGGATGCTTGTAAATGGTATCATTCTTTACCGCCTGCTAGCATTTCTTCACTCGCAGAATTTCATGCAGCTTTCACCTCCTATTGTCAGAAGCTTTATCACTTTGAGTTAATTTTTCATAATTGTTGTGAGGGATACAACAATTGTATACCAAATGGAGATGTTTCTTATGTAGGTTGTGAGGATGATCCTGATGACTTGGATCAGAAATCAGTCATTTCTCATCCCCATTCGTCTGCATCAGAGGAAGGTTACGAGAATGATGAAAATCCCGAGGAGGAAGAAGATGCTTTGGGCTAAACTTGGGAACTGATAAAATCTATCACCACCCAACTAGCAAGGTTGGAATTCGAAGACTATGAAGAGGACTTTCCAGTCCTCGAGGCAGATGTTCTTGGCAGCTCTGTTTAAGAGGATATTGAAGATTTCATAGCCATAGAGACATTAGGTTCTACCCCTGATAAGCCTGTTGTCCCAGATTTAAAGGAGGAAGTGATAGTAGAAATGGATTGTTCTCATTTTCTTAATGATATTTCCCATGATGTGCTTACATTCGAGGTCGAAATGGAAGATCAGGAGATAGTTCCATTTTTGCAAGATGGAGAAGCTTTGTTCTCCCCCGACTTTGATGATTATTTGGAAGAGGAGCAGTAGAACCCCACATCACCTTTTGCTGATCAGAGAAGCCAACCTATGTATGACAGCTACGAATCAGATTCTGAGCTCGATATGCTGGATTTCCAAGAATAGACCGCAGAGCCTTGTCCTTTGTTCACTAAGGAAAATTATCATGAGGAAATCAGCCGTCCCAGTCCTTCAAGAGACGCTGAGAAGTACAAGGAAGAGCTGGGTTTTTCCACGGATCCTGTTTATGACCATTATGAATCTAACCCTTGGGAGAGCCGAGAAGGAGAGCCAGAGGAGCATTTTGCTTTTTGTCCAGAGCCAGTCAGCAAGCAGCCAATGCCTGAGAACTGTCAGCCTACATTAGTTGTCCACCCACCGGTGCTTACCAGAGATATTCAACCACACATGAAAAACTGTGTAGCAAAGGAGGCTACCTACTGCCAATTTTTTGGAGTTTTCCATTGGTCCTATGAGCTCGTGAAGGAATACATGGAGTTGTATTTCTTTCATAATTTGGAGCCACCCTTTTTCGTCTCGACTTCATTCTATAAGAAGGAGTTGAAGAGCGTAATCATTCTGCTGTCACGGTTACACCACCTGTTTGTAATCATCGACAAAAGGAAGGATCTTTTGTTTAGGAAGTTGCTTGAATGGCTATGGTGGAAGTTTTCTTTCACCTAGCCCCATGTAAAGGATTTTATTAGTTTAGGATTGTACATAAATAAGCTCTTTGAGCATACATGTTTATCTTGTTTTGTTTTTACTTTTTGGCCTGTATTTCCAGCAGGGTGTTTTGAGATTGACTCCATAGCCCAACAACCAGGCACTGGAACTACAAAATGAGTTCTTAGAGCATCATAGGGATGATTCTATCCCCCATGGAGCCTAATGTTAGCATCAATTCTTGCAAGTGGGGTGTTTTTCCCCGATTTCAAACCCTTGATGTAAAATGCGAAGAAATGGGGTTTGAAAACCCATCAAATGTGTTCTAGTCCAAGGTCACAACCATGAGCGCAATAAGAAGCGCACAAAAAATCCATTTCGGGTGGAAAATGCAAGCAGGCGAGCGGCTCCAGTATTTAATGGCGAGGATCGACCAATGGAACAGATCATCAGTTGACAGATATTTGCGGCCGACAGAATTGTGCCATGTTTAGCACAGGTCGGGCCCGCGATCTCCCCAAAATGATCCAGGTCGTTCGATCGAGGAGAGACACATGGTGCGCGATTAGGCTCTATCACCTCTTCACACATCGCGACTTTGAAAAATGAGGACCAACCTCGTCCCAGTCGCGAGACGTGAAGTGCCGAAGGCGTCCAGGAACCGGGCCCACAGTGTTGCCAAGATTTTCAGGACCATCCATCAAAGAGGGGCACGTGGTGCGCGATTAGGCTCTATTTCCTCCTCGCCTTTCGTAACTTTGAAGCACAAGGAGCAGCCTCCTCCCAGCCATGAGACGCGAAGTGCCAAAGGCATCCAGGACCCGGGCCCACAATCTTGCCGAGATGATCAGGACTGTCCGTCAGAGAGGGACACATGGTGCACGATTAGGCTCTATCACCTCTTCACCTTTCGTAACTTAGAAGCACAAGGAGAATCCTCCTCCTAGCCGCGAGACGTGAAGTGTCGAAGGCATCCAGGACCCGGGCCCATAGTCTTGCCGAGATGATCAGGATCATCCATCAGAGAGGGACACGTGGTGCGCGATTAGGCTCTATCGCCTCTTTGCGCATCATGACTTTGAATAATGAGGAGCAACCTCCTCCTAGCCGCGAGACGTGAAGTTTCGAAGGTGCCTTTGAAGATAGGCATAAGGTCATAGCCTGCGGTCACTTGGGGGTGATAGAAAGAACTATGCAAAGGGTCAAAGCACTGGGTTTAGCTGCAGAAGGGATCACCGTGTTCTCCAGAGACCGGTTCAGCTCGACCTCGATCTTGGTCCTTGCTAAAAATAAATGAAAGTGGATGGAGGTAGTTGAAACCTTGGCTCACTCATTAAATGAAAAGCATGGAGGTTCTGGCAGGTAGTCTTCCCAAGATCGTCCGGTGTGTAGATTGATCTAAAAGGCCCATGCCGATCTGATGTTCTCGTCCAACCAAAGAACCTGCACACGATAGGTTGAACTTTAATGTTTCAGCTACCTCCCCTGCAAAGGCCATGCAAAGTTAAGGTGACTTCTGACGAAGGATTTCCGCCCGAGTTTGACTGAAGGGACGCCATGCCTTAGGGGTCCGATCACACCTCTGTTGGGCGAATTTTTCTGAATATATGTACTCAGTTTTTGGATTTTTGAAAGGATCGATGGTTGAGCTAGGCTCCCGATTGTAAATTTTTGATGAAGCACTGGTTGCTCTGGTTATGTATTGGCACTTGAGACTTCTTGCTTGATGAATGTCAGCCTCTTTCCATCTCTCTGTGTACACTGTGCTAGAACAACTCGGAATTGGAGGATCCAGTCGAGTTGCGTTGTTATAGGATGATGTAGGTTGGATCACTGTAATAGTTGCATTGTCTCTAATCAGTTCTTGTATTTTCTCAACGCCGAATGACTTGGAATTGGAGGTTCCAGTCAAGTCAGCCCTTCAGTTCCCCGAAGCTTTGAACCAAGAGAATCTTGTATTCTGAGTTTTTCTTCCTCAAGCTGCTGAAAGGCTTGATGCCCGAAACAATCTTGCTCACTCATCTCACCAAGTCTTCCAGCTGCTCATTTTATAATCAACTCACTGACGGAAGTTAGGCCAAGACCTCCTTTGTTTTTTACATATCAAGCCCGATTTTATGAGTTTGAATGTTTTCCTCTTGAGTCTCTATCCATTTGTTCACCCCATTAAATTATTCGTGACATAAACTGATGGGCATTGGGCTCTGCTCTTGCTGCAATCCAGGAGTGACTTCCAACACCAACATGAGGCACTAGAGGAGACCGATACCTATGATCTAAAAAAAACGTTGTTTTGATCATGTTAAGACCCTCTTATCTTGCACGAAGAAAAGAGGTTGTAATTTCAGTGATATATTGAATTTGATAATTTAAAAAACATATAAAATTAATATTATAAATTTCCAAAAAACACACGACATAAGAAAAATGGGTTCTCCATTTTTAATTCCCAAATTAGCGATTTATATTGTAAATATGATGTATGGACACAAACCAATCGATGTAATATGGAAACATTGTATATCGAAAAGTAATAAAATAAAATGTATCACTGGTTGCATATGGACATAGACGAAGTCATCTGGGGCTAAGTTTTTACAAGAGAGAGGGGTGATGGGGTTCAAGGGGAAATTATTCATGTCTATTAATCCCAATACACCTTTCTAAAAATTATTTTGTATGAACACTCTATTTTCTCTTTTGAGTGTTTCAAAGCCTCAATCATTAGATACATGTAAGAGGGTTGGTGTGAAAATAACCTCACATGGTTATTGAGAGCATGGGGTTGATTAAAATCAACATTGGGGAATGTGATATTCAATATTGCATGGGTAAAAGGACATTCAAATGAGGAAACAAGACATGTTTTACAATTGTATTGAGGAGAGGGAATGTGTGTGGAGAGATGGGAGATAACATGTAGTCAAAGAGGGCATGTAAGGAAACTTGTTGGAGCTAAAATTTCATGGAGAATTAGGTTGTAGGCCTCAGAGTAAGATTCTAAGAAAGAAATTTGCAAAGTGAGAAAGTAAGTTACTACTATGAGAATTCATGTTTCATTTCTAGATTCCTGGAGTCCCCAACAGAGACATTTTGCAGACAACCTTCGTTGCAGTCCTAGAGGGAAGTGGGATAACCTAAGGGACTACATTCCATGGAAGGGGATCTCATTCCTTGGGTTGTGTAGGTTGAGGGGAAGAGAGATAGTGGATTGGAATCATTATAGGAATTAGTTTGTTGTGAGAGGACAATAGAAATCCTTAGGAGCTACCTTCTTCTTTTGGATTCTTAGCCTCGTGGAGCAACAATTCTATGGTTTGGTGGAAATTTTGTCCTCTACAATTGGTTGCACATTTTCTTACAAAGATAAGTGTTCCTATCTCTCTTCTCACTATTTTTATTTATGGTCTTATTGTTGCATATACTCTATTCTTTGAGAGAATTAATGCTAATGTGTGCAAGTTAAATAGACTGCATTCAAATTTTTAAAAATTATGTTATATGCAAGGGAATTTTTTCATTTAGTTTAAAGGGTATGAATTTAAAAGTTGTTTGGTTAGTAAAGAGTGTGCTACATGTTCCACTTGGCATTAAGTGTTATATCATATTCTTATAATTCAATGTGTTAATAGAAACAATATGGTTATTGTAGTATCTTGTATGTTATATTTTTTCCACTAACCACACACATTGCCAATTTATTAATTAACCATGTCTTAATATGAATAACACATTTGATTATTTGACACTTACCACTTACTATATGCAAAGTTGTACTTTTGGAATCAAATACTAATAGGAAACACTAATATTATTCTCACTCAAGTGATATTGAATAGTTATAACCATTGTTTTGTTTCATATGATAAGGATTGTCGATAATAATGATAGCTATATTATTAATAATATTTTAATTTTATAATGTTGAAGATAATCATGCTTTTTTTTGTATAATGTTGAAGATAATCATGCTTTTTTTTAAATATTTTTGTTTGACAATATTTAGATGGAAAATATGTACACACTTAATATTTCATTAATAGTTTTTATTTCATTAATATTTTTTTAGTCTCTAACATTAATATTTATTTATTTCGATTTTTATAAATAAAAAACTAAAAATATTATTATAAATAATTGAATGCATTCTTAATAACCTATGTTAAACAAAGTTAATGAAGATACTGGCATTTAAGATTCTAAACATGTCCACTCCTTTTGAAATCAAGAATGGATAATATATATGTTGATACAATGCCTTTGTTTATATTTTATTTTGGTATGTTCACAACTACAATATGAAAATGTATTTGGTTCATTTAACCTAAACATAAAAACAATTTAAATATTTTGTAATTTCAAATAAAGTGTAATTGAGTATGTTTACACTTTTTGTCATAATATTGTAAACTTTTGTCTTTTATAGTAATTCATAAAATTTTAAGGCTTATCATTTTTAAAAAAATTTAAAATTATTGTTAAAAAGAAGAATTTTAGATATAAGGTACTTTATGGATAGAAGACATGATGTTTATTGTTTGTATACTTTTTCTTGATTAAAAACATATTTACAAACTAGGGGAGTTATAAAGAGTAACAAGTCCTTGTTAAATGTGAGAGAGGAAATATGTTACATGTCTTGGGCTCATGAGAACATTGCGTTTGTTTACTAGAAGAGAAAAAGATTACACTTTCGGAGAGATGAATTATAAAAGACAATACAATTTCAAATGCATCATTAATATTTGCTCATGAGAGCATTGTGTTTGTTTACTAGATAGGAAAAAAGATTACACTTTCGAAGAGATGTCAAATGCATCATTAATATTTGCTCATGAGAGCATTGTGTTTGTTTACTAGATAGGAAAAAAGATTACACTTTCGAAGAGATGAGCTATAAAAGACAATACAATTTCAAATACATGATTAATATTTTAAATGTGACTTTCAACTTGATATTCTACACCAATTTGACACTTAGAAAGTTTACCAACCTTTATATCTAAGTTATTTAACACATAATTTTTAACTTGAAAATTTCAATTATGGCTTTGAAACTTTTTTTAAAATTCAATTTTTTCATTTCTGTCCAACAATTTCAAAACTTAACTTTTAAATGTTGCAGCACCATTATGAAACTCAATTTCATAAATATTTCAAAGCAACTTTTTAACCAACTTTATGGCTTTCTCGCACTTTAGTCAAATTTGTTTCAATAGTCTTGTAAAGTACTTTAAAAACTTTCATGAGCTTCTTTTGGGATGTTTTTCAAAATATGGTAGAGGCAAGGTTCAAATATGTCCCTATCAACTTTTTGGAAGCTACTACAAACCTTTGAAAATCCAGCCACGTGCTAAATTCGTTGTGGCATATTTTAAAAATCATTGCCGAGCAAGTTTTCAAAAACCATTGCAAAGATTTGAAGCTTTTGAAATAGAATATTTTTGGAAAGACTTTTCTTTCTCTTCCTTGAAAACTTAAAATCCAAAACAAAGTTTGTGAAGAATTTTGCATTGTGGAAACCTTTTCTGAACCAAGTTGCGAAAAAATGTTGCAAAGTTGCAGCACATTTCCACAATTCATCTTGCTGCATAAGTTTGAAAGAATCCCCAACACGAGTTCTAAAAACCCACTGCAAAGTTTACAGGACGAACTAATTTTGAAAAGTTGCGGTTGATTCTTTGAAGAGTTAGTTGAGTGACTTGGAAACGTCATAGCGAATGACTTGGAAACGTCATAGCGAATGACTTTTTAAAACTTCTTGCATGACAACAATGTCAAATTCCAATGCTAAATGTTAGTCTTCTTAAAATATTTATTCTAAGTTCATAAAAGCTGATTCATATAAATATCAATTAACATATTTATTCTAAGTTCATAAAAATCTAGTCTGTACGAAATCTTATGCGCTAAAGAATGGCTTGACCTTTTTTTATGTATTAACATATTTTCTTTATTAATTCTCTCTACATTTTTGCTTTGGAAAATGACGTCTAATTGAAGAATACATATGGTAATTAAATCCTTAAAAGCACAAGGTTGCTTCCAAGTATAAAAAAAGATTCAGAGTGAATGCAAATGTTGTTGTTGTGTGGTAGTGAGAACTTAGAAGTATAAAGAAACTTTAATTATTTAACTAACTATGAAAAAACGGGAGATGGAGCCTAAGTGGGGGAGATTTTTAGGTTTCCAAAACCAGAGGGAAAATAGATACCTGTACAAGTTATAAAAAATAAAAATAAATCATGTGCCTTGAGGTCTAAATGCCATAGATATAGCTCCAGGTATATCTCATGTAGTAGTATATATATATAGTGTGAATACTATTTTACATCTGCTGCAATATAGAGGGTGTGAATATGAATATAATAGTCACAACAATGATGAATAATAAGTCCCTTCCACTGCAGCAGAAGATGAAGATCAATGATGTTGGGGCAGTTGTTGTATCAGCAAGAAGAAGAAAACTTCTTTGTGAAAGCCACGTTTCCCCATATTATCGGCAGATATCCCTACTGTCATGCTCTCCAAGCCACACTCGATCATGCTTTCTTCGGTTTTTATGTTATACTGAAGACGTATGTGTAATAGGTAGCAACTACGTTAATCTAATTCACAGAAGAAATAACTGAAAAAAAGGTACAATATGGTATTACCAGATTGGTGCTATCTCATATTTCTTAGACTTCGCTGTACGATATATGTACTAAACGTTGTAATATATTCTTAAAATTTTATTGGAGATTGAAAAATATAAAATACAATACCATCGTAAAACCATTAGTCATTAAATGTTGTTCTAAGTGCTGATTTGGACGTCTCCTCAAGTTGGAATCAACAAGGAGGAAAGGAGTACCCATCAAAGAAGGGCCGATAAAAGCTCATATTTATTTAATAAATAATATAATGACTTTAGAGGCATCACTCTCCATGCACCAACTAGACGTGTTAATCGAATGCCTTTCCACGTGTTGGCCTCCATGCATAGACTGGACATGTGTGAAATTGCTTCCCACTTGTTCCATAATCGGTAGCTCTATACAACAACTCTCTCACATGTAGGTTGTCCTTGAAGTGAGGCGACCTCGCTGCAAGGTTGGAGCGAGCCATGAAGAAATGTAGCAAACAGGGGCAAGATAATTGTTGGCATAGGGGCAGACCCAGGGTTTAACACTTAACAATGCACCAACAAAACCCCGACTACCGACCCTTTCGGCAACACCTGCGAAGCAGACGAAGTCTCACCCGAGGTAGAAGAAGGGGGGGTTACAGGACACAGGTGTTTGTAACCAAGCTGGGACACAGATCTGTGATAATAACACTTTGCAGAGTATTTTGTTAACGCTTAGGAAGAAACATGCATTAGTTCATTACCCCTATTTACATCGCAAAGCATAATCAAAGAGAGGTCTAGCGTAGTAACAACAAAAGTATTATGCACCTTAAACACTAAGCACTTAGCACTATGGATCAGATCTAGCATTTTAACACAAGAAAAGAATTAAAGAAACACATACATATCCATTACACATCTAATCTAAGAACAAAGCAAAACACCATAGAGATAACATTGCACAAAGAAAACCATGAGACACCAGATCTACGTGGTTCACCCCAGTGTGGGGCTACGTCCACCAACCACTTCGCTTCTTTATTATTCGCTCAAATCTTACATTCATTCACTCTTGTGCACTAAGCCAGAGAGTCAATCTTTGCACCAGACAGACGATCTGTGCACTGAGCACCAGATCCTCCTTCCAAAACTAGGCCAAGGCACAAAGCTACCTCTCTATCAAGCACGAATCCTTAACACACAAACACTCCTTTGAACAAAGCATATTTGTTCACACATAACTACATTCAGTTCGCTAACTAGCTAGCTACTTTTACAATACAATCTTCTTTATTTATATCTTACAAACCCTTACAATAAGGCCTAATCATGGGAAAACCCCATGGGCCGACATCCCATAAACCCGTTACAAAAACCATAGAAGACCCTTTACTGGGTCCACTTAACCCTCAAAATCGGTGAGATCCACGATCTCATCTCCGCATGGGTGCTCCTTCCTCAACCAATGTGTCAAATTCCAAAAGTGGGTCAAAGATGACCAAAGTTTTCCCAAAACTTGGTTGAAGGCCAACATGCTCCCAAGAATCACCTGTGACTCATCCCGAGTCACTCAGGTGCGGACAATGCTTCTTTGAAGGCCTCGAGCTTAACCTGAGTTGCCTCGACTTGGTGCTTCGCCTGAGCCTCCTGCTCAGGGAGCTCCTGGATCATATGCTCTATAATAGGCCCTTCTAGTCGTTGTTCTACTTCTGCAACCACTTGATCTAGTTGTGAGCCTTGTCCATCAATTCCTTCGAAGACCTTGCAGGCTTCATCATGCACAGGTTGTAGCTTCTCCATGACTTCCATTACCTTACCCTGGAGGGCAGTGATCTATTGTTGTACTGTGCATTGTTGCTAGGATCTCTTCATTCTTTCCACTATCGTGAGCAGCTTCATCTGTGCCTGCAACGAGAGTGCTTAATGCTGCACCTCCTGTAACTGCGCTTCTAGTTCTTCAGCTCTGGATCCTCAGCGAGGCATTCATATGTGTTGGCGCTCTTATCACTTAACTTCTTACATTCTGAGGCGAGGGCTCTTATGCTTGCAACTGTGTTCTTAGCGGTCTCCTCCCTTTGGTTACGCACCTCTTGCGGGGTGCTTGGTACTGTTTGGGCCTCCAATTCTGTTATTCTAGACTAAAGCTACTGGAGGGTCTCAACGAGCTTCACTACTTGAGCTTTGACCGGCTCCTGGTCCTCCTGTACCAAGCCTGGTACAAAGAGACATGCTTTCCTTACAACTTCTTTGATCATGGCCCATTCTGCGAGTAGCTTCTCCTTTTCCTTATGTCGCTGGGATGTTTCCTCCTGAAGCTCCGCTTTCTCGTTTTCATGAGCAGCTACACTGTCCTGCATTGCTCGTAATTTCACTAATACTTAATCTTTCTCTTGTTTCAAGGCTTATGTAGCCTTCTCCTTCTCTTCCTGGATTCTATGGAACCAGGCTTCTGTTGCATTTGCGAGTCTTCTCAATTGGGTTGGTTCATCCCCCAATTTTGCAGTATGTGATTAGGAGGGTGTAGAGGGCACAGTAGGTACTACGCGGACGAGGCGAACAACCTGCTGCACTTGCTTCAGTTCTATCTCAATTCTTCCGTATAGCTCCTCCTACTTCTCTCCATATCTTTCCAACATGTCCTCAGAGGCATCCTCCATAGCTCCATGGACCAGACTGATGTCATCATCCGTGAGGGTGGCTTCCAACTAGGGATTATTAGCGCACGTCTTCTTCCTTGTTGAGGGTTTCTCAGAGAAACCTTCCTCTTCAGTGGTGCTACTGTCCCAGTAGGGGGATCTTCAGGTGATGTAGCTTCACCTCCTCCCTTCTCTTCTTCTCTTTCATCTCCTCCTCCCTGTCCTTCTTCTTCGTCTTCTCTTCCTCTTAGCGAGCCAGACCCGTTATCTTCAGAAGCATTATCCTCCTCATCGCTCTTTATGTCCTAAACTTCATCCTGCTTTTTCTTCTTCGTCGTCCACTAGATTGTCCAACATGCTCGACTCGAGTAACTATGGGGCTTCTTATGGTGTCAGTGTTAGTTAATTCTACATCATCGACAGGTACATGAAACTCCTCTGACCACTCCTTTGTAATCTGCTTCATATCATCATCTGTCAACTTGTAGTACGACTGTAATTCTTCCTAGTTCTCATCACTGTGCACGGTGATGTATATGAAATGAGGATCAATGCAAAACTTTGTTATTGGTCGGCACTGGTGCATGGTGCACGGTGTAATGCGTGGAAATGATTCAATGGCGACCTTTAGCTGTTGATAGCATGCATGAAACACTACATTGGACTGCCATTGTTTTGTCATGTCGTTGGTGTACCACAGGGTGGAAAACCGAGCGGTCGATGGTTCGAGGGTTCGATATCTGGAAAAGTGGCTCCTTCAGGCATTTTTCAGGCGACAAATGCGATCAAAATGATCATCCAACTATAATGGAATTTGTATCCCAAGTCCTGGGCTTCACGACAATCCTTCTCTAGCTCGTTGATGAGGTAGTTCGCCCAGTTCATCTGCATGCCCTCCACATAGTTTCCTGCGAGGTTCACCACGAACCCAGTGACCTGCGTGGAGCGGTTCTTCCTCATGAGCTTGTCATCTAGGAGTTGGAAAGCAAGGCACACTACATCATTCTGTATAGAGGCTACCTTGTAACCTCGCTTTCCTTTCTCTACCTCTCTATAAGATTCCTTGATGCGCTGTGCCAGGGAACGGTTTGAGGCCTTCCCTAGATAAAACTATTGAGGGCCAGGACCCTTCACACTTAAGCCCTTGATCCGGTGGATCAATGCCAGATCCACAATAATCCTCCTGTCAAGCCATAAGTATCCACCATGATAGCACGACAGAAGGATTTTAACACAAGCGTTAACCTCCTGGTGGCGGCCAAAGTGCAGGATCTTCATCACATTCAACACAGTGGATTGCGCCAACTCCTTAATCCATGGTTCTGAGATGAGGTGAGGATTCTTTCCAGTTGTCTTCGTGAGATAGTGGTGGGGCGCCAACATGGCGTAGTTCTTTTGGTCTCCTAAGTTGAATTCGTTGTTCTTCAATAGAGGGATCTATCCTAACTGACTCCCAACTATGCGTATTCCTTTTGGAATGTACGTAGTGAAAATGATGTACTCAAAATCTCGGGGGATACTGTCATGGTTAACAATACCAGCCAAAGGTGGAATGTATTCAGGTAGGATCGATGGTATCTTCTTCGCATTAGCCAGATCACTGCGATGCTTACTTCGCTATTCACTTCTAGGGTTGACATAGCCATAACGATGTCCGGTCGAAGGGGAAGCTTGCAGTCCCCTAGTCGACAACTCATGGAGACCTTCAGATATCGGTATGTCAGCCATTAGCTTCTTAAGAACTTCCTCGGGAGACTTCTCTAATTCACTAGGTTCACCCGACATTATAGCTTTTAACAGATAGGCGCAGTGGACAAACAGACGACGGGGTAGACAAATGGACAAGCGGGGTCTAGTTCCAGATAACACAAATAGACACATGGAAAATTATCATCTTGGCTTAGTTAATCATGGGTAGAAAAAAGTGGTCCTGACACAACAACCGACGACTTAAATAATCAGGGTATCGCAACCAATCTTCCAACGGTTGTGAAGTGATTCCATCAATGTAAATTTGTCCGCTATGACGCGGTCTCAGCGTCCAAAAGCGATCCATCAGCCCATAAATGTGTTTTCTAACTATTCTAGAGTGTCATTCTAACGGTCGGGGCACCTCCAAAGTTCATCTAGCTTTGCCAAGGCGAAGTCCCATTCTGCGCAGACCTGTTGTTCCAATGAGGTTCAAATTCTGCGAACCTGCCTCATGCAAGGTTCCAGTCTACGAAGTCTTCCATCTAGTTTCTGTAACCTCTTGAGATTTTCCAACTTAGCTTTCTTTTTATTGAGATTCCTTGCCTTCTTCCCTGAGACCTAAGTTTCTTTAACTATTTCTGGAATCCTCTTTCCATTCTTATTCTTATTTTCTCCTAGAGCAGTGGCTTCGCACTGTTGAGGTGCCCTCAAAGGGTCTAAAGTTAATATCCCTTTTCTTAGCACTTCCTGAGTGGACATACTTCTTTCTTGAATAGATAGGTCATTCAAACCTTCTTGTATTCTTCCAACCTTGGTAGCTAATTCTCTTATTATTTGTCCCTCCCGCATTGTTGCTTTGTTATGTTGCTTCGACTTATCTTCTCATTCTTCAATTAGTCGATCTATTTTCCTGGCTATGAAATCCCTTAGTTCTTCCTTTTTCTTCTCTGTGGATTCTTCCTCTACTTTCCTTCTGATCTGATCCTTCTCAATCCAAGTCTTACCAAACAAAAGTGGGAAAGGGGCGTTGTCCCAAACAAACTTAATGACTTCAAATTCTTCTTCAGTCGATGTTCCATGAACAATAATAGGTACATTAGTAACTCTTCCACATAGGGTTATCATCTTACCCTTAAACAAGCCTATCCTTCCCAACGAAGGTACCACAATAGGTTTTCCCAAAATTTTCCAAGTTTCTTCTGTCATAATATTCACTTGTGTTTTTTCATCCAAGACACAGTTTATGTCGAAGTATTCTATTCTTACACTTATGCGTTGTTTTGTTTTCAGGAGTTCTGGTAAACTGACATATTTATGAACATCCATCATTTCTTTGAACTGTAATAACGTAGTCTGAACTTCCTCGGACCTTTTCTCTTTATGACTTTCTAATATACCCTTGGTCTCTTGACTTTCTTCATAGTTTTCTTGTCTCATGTTCATTCCTTTAACTTTAGCAATAATCCTTGGACAGTCCTCAAAATCATGACCAATAACCTTACAATAAAGACAAATAGGGCCTACCTCAGGACATTCCTTAGCAAGATGTCCTAGCCTTCTACAATTATAACACAATGGCAATCCTCTTTTTATTTTAAATGTTCCCCAACCTTTTCTATACTGCACACTTCCCCTGGGATTATAGTTTTGGACATGCAATCTGCAAAAATTCTTTCTAGGCTCCTACATCCACTTATTAGTCAAAAAACTCTTTCTATGCATAGGAATAACATACTTTTCTTCATTTTCATTAAATTTACTCAAATCAACTCTTTGTTTGAATTGTGCTCTAGCCTTCAGACTAGGACAAAATCTATTAAACATACTTAAATTCATGCTTTCGAAACGTAAATTTTCACGTATCTTTCTCTTACCAAAGCACAAAGCTTTACCTCTTTTCTTCATATGAACTTACTTTCTAGGCACAAAGCTTTGCAAGTCAAGTAGGGTACTGCGCACTTCAGCAACATATCTACACACATAACTTCTCTTTTTCTTTACTTCAGTTCCCAGCAATCATAGTTTCAAGTCTCGACAATGGAACCATTTGTTGGCACAGGGGCAGACCCAGGGTTCAACGCTTAACAACACACCAAAAAAACCCTAACTACTTTCGACAACACCTACAAAGAAGGCGAAGTCTCACCCGAGGTAGAAGAAGGGGGGGTTACAGGATGCAGGTGTCTGTAACCATTTGGGACACAGATCTATGATAATAACACTTCACAGAGTATTTTGTTAATGCTTAGGAAGCAACATGCATTAGTTCATTACCCCTATTAACATTGTAGAGCATAATCAAAGAGAGGTCTAGCATAGTAACAACAAAAGGATTATGCATCTTAAACCCTTATCACTTAGCACTGTGGAACAGATCTAGCATTTTAACATAAGCAACGCATTAAAGAAACACATACATATCCATTACACATCTAATCTAAGAACAAATAAAAACACCATAGAGATAAAATTGCACAAAGAAAACCATGAGACACCAGATCTATGTGGTTCACCCCAGTGTGGGGCTACGTCCACCAACCACTTCTCCTTTTTATTATTCTCTCGAATATTGCATTCATTCACTCATGTGCACTAAGACACAGAGTTAAGCTTCGCACCGGACATGAGATCTATGCACTGAGCACCAGATGCTCCTTCCAAAACTAGGTCAAGGGACATACCTACCTCTCTATCAAGAACAAAGCCTTAACACACAGACACTCCTTTGCACAAAGTAGCTTTGTTCACACAGAACAACATTCACTTTGTTAACTAGCTAGCTACTTTTATAATACAGTCTTCTTTATTTATATCTTACAAACCCTTACAATAAGGCCTAATCATGTGAAAACCCCATGGGTCGACATCCCATAAACTAGTTACAAAAACCCTAGAGGACCCTTTACTGGGTTTACTTAACCCTCAAAATCGGTGAGATCCGAGATCTCAACATTGCCTGGGCGATCCTTCCTCGACTAATGTGTCAAAGTCCAAAAGTGGGTCAAAGTTGACTGAAGTTTTCCCAAAACTTGGTCAGGGCCAATAATAATCCTTCTAGAATTTTGTGGTCAAATGGCACTCATTCATTAGAGAGATGAAATGTTCATCAAACATATTAATAGTTCTCACTGAATCTTTTCAATTCATAGTTTAGGGTTGTTGGTTATTTCCCTAGTAATCCCATATGCACTATAGGCTTTCCCAGATGGATGATTCCACGATATTCTTCCTCACGACAGATATTTGTCCCCCATCACACCACAAACAAAGTCTATTGTGAGTGCAACACTAAGGAGGAGTACATGAACAATGGTGCTTCGATCGATTATTTCGATTCCCCCACCGGAGTTCCATCTATAGAGGAATCATGCATTCTCTATTTCTAGAATCTTTCATTTCCCCGATTCCAACTAACTCCCCTCCTTCTTTTGTCATTGGGCAAGCCCCTGAGAATTGTGGTAGGTGAATATTCATATCCATTCGTATGGAAGAGTGGGCTAACTCTCTTCTCCTTTCCCACTAACTGGAGAGACCCCATCTAATAGGTAGATATTTCAAGATCTAGATTTTTTTTCCATTCGTTAGGGGTAGAGACTAGACCCAGTTAGTGATGCATATAGTGGACCTAGGCTATCAAATACATTTCACTTGCCCACAACTTTATGTGAAATATGGTGCCTTACAACAATCAAATTCTTTTCCAATATTTGGACAAACTCTCTCTATGCTGACAAAGAGGTATGGCCTTCCAAAATCTCTTAGTCGAGATATAGTTAGTTATGGGTGTTCGTGAGGTAGTTCTTATCAATTGAAGAATGGGTTTTCTAATAAGTTGAAGAAAGTACTTTTTTTAGACAGAAATTGCATTATTA
Source organism: Picea sitchensis (assembly GCA_010110895.2). Lineage (NCBI taxonomy): Eukaryota > Viridiplantae > Streptophyta > Pinopsida > Pinales > Pinaceae > Picea > Picea sitchensis. The sequence continues at coordinate 25,910 of SNQJ01S0021528.1, forward strand.
TTCATGGATGAAATTAAGAAATTACTACCTAACTCCAAGGTCCTACTCTAATATAATTATGGTTGTATGTTGTCTAACAAAATCTAGTATACTGAGGATCCATTTAGCCAAAAATCTCAACCTATAGTCATATTCCCGAAACAACAACCTCTAGTCATATTTCATATGTTTGAAAAGCAAGTGTTAATATGGTTTTCCAAATAGTGAAGAGATAGTCAATTACATGGATGGTTTCGTGAACTATTCGAAGGACCACTCAAACTACCAATATCAATTCAAAGATGAGTAGATGAGTACTTTTGAAAGCATGTGGTGAAGTAATGGGGAGTTCTGTTTAGCTTCATCTCATATAGGGGTTCTCCTTTGGCCTTGAAATTTTTTGCGCCTAAAATGTTGGAAGATTTAATGTCTCAATGGACGATTGACTAATCTAAAAAAATGAAATTAAAGGTCAATATTTGAAAGGATGAAATCAAAGGTTAGTTTTGAAATTCTCTACTCAAACTTCTAAGAAAATTTTGAAGCATGCAACATTAAAATGACCATATACAATTTTGGGCTATTGGAATAATTGTTTTGCTCAAATTTAGCTTTTTACAACTTGAAATTATTTGGAAACAATTCCAATACACAAACACTATAACACAATATTTAAGATAGAAATTTTTAAAAGGTTCAAATATGTAATGTTTAAGATAATTTTTTTAAGAAAAGTTCAAATATGTAATGTTAATGATACTTACTAAGATATGTTATCTGTTGTGTAACAAATTCTTTCCCTTTTTTTACAAGACAAGATTTCAAGGTGTCCTTCTTCTACAAGGATCATTTCAAGGCACAGAACGCCAATCAATGGCCAAGCTAGAGAATAAGTGAACAGACGGGCGAATATTATAGAACAATGGCCAGGATAGAGCTGAAGGGAATGGAGGGGTAGAGCGAGTCTGTATGTTGAGAAGAAGGGGAAAATGAAGTTAGAAGCGAGGAGGAAAATGAAATGGGGAAAAGTGAGGAGGAAATAGAGGGCCCACTATGCTTGTTTTATGGACACCTCTATGTGTTGTATCATGATGCAATGTTCTACGTGTAAGCTAAACATTTTATATGTGGAAGCAAAACGTATGCCATAAACATGGGATAATGTTTATGGGCATTGGAGAAAACATTTAATGTTTCAAAGTAATGCTAGACTCATCTCTAGCATTACTTCATTTGGTAAAAATCATAACAAAAATGTGCTCTTTAAATCAAAGATGACCTAAGATATTATCCCTTGTTCCTCGAGAAGAGGCCAAATAAGAGGTCGAATTCAAAAGTTAGGCTAAAATTGTAAGAATTTCCAACTTAGCTTGTATGAACCTCCTAAACTTTGGGTTAAAACAATCTAATATAATTGATATTTGTTCCAGCTAATTACAAAACTAAAAATCGATTACTAATAGTCCCTTAGCCCAAACTAACTAGTTTCTCATCCATTGTATCTAAATCTCTTACATTAATTATTTATCTACACATCATTTTTTCAATAAAATTAAAAACCTATTATCTAAACTTCTTTCTAATGGATTTGTAAACTTGTAAATCATATACCTTTCATGAAAACAAAACCATCTGAGACTATAAATGAGTTTGGACACTAGAAATGTGACTTAAAGATAGCTACACCACTTATTTGGATTTATGATGATGATGATGAGCATCCACTAAGACCAATTGGTCTATTTGACCCTAAGAAGGTAAGAGATTACTTCGGTTTCTTTAAAATTGTATTTATATGCTCAAAAAATATTGAGAGAAGCGTTCCAAGATCACCATAGTTTTGATGACTTAGGAGGTTAGGAAGCTCTTTATTATGAAAAATATTTTTAAAATGGTATCTAATTTTGGAATATGGAGGGAAATCTAAGAGGAAGTTATTTTCATCCTCAACCCTCTTAGTGTCATAAAGTTGGAAGATTCTTTCATCCCACGGTGTTTTTGGAGTTGGTCAATGCCTAGTTTCACTATGTAGCTCGCGAGAGTTTGTTCTTATTTTAGCAATCTTGATTTTCTTCTTTGCACTTCTCAAAACTAAGAGACAATTTTGATCTTCTAAATTAGGGTTGACACCCTCATTGTAGTGTCTTAGTTTCATTTTATCCTCTAATTCTTTATCATACCACATGTTCTCCTTAAATTTAGAAGTGATAATATTTGTAATAGTATCGATATTTTGCATGATAGCTTCTTCTTGTATTCCTCAATGATTTAGCCAAGATTTGGCATCTTTATGCCATCCTCGCTTGAGTCGCTGGTGATTTTTGCTAATGTTTGAAGCAATTTTTTGGGAGCCTCTTATCGTCCATGTTGTTTATCTTGTTCTTGTAAGTTATATATTTAATCATAGCAATGTTGTTGATGGGGGAAATGATTGCTTCTAGGAGGATGATATAATAGGGTGTATTGCCCTTAATTTTGAGATTATAAGTTATAAAATTCTTTTGGATCTGTTCTATCTTTTTCCAAGATTCTCTAGAGATACTACATCCCCAAAATTCACATCCATATAAGAGAAATAGAGTGACGATAGTGTGAAAGAGACATGTTTTCTTATCCTAAAGCCAAAGGTCCATTGATTTACAATTGTTTTCAAGCCCATAATAATATTTCCACCCTCCATTTACCCTTTTCTCAACACTATAGTTCCAATTGAGCTTGTGGTGAATATCATTCCAAGATATTTGTATGAGGGCAATTCCTCCAAGCTATTGTTGTCATATACAAAAGTATCATATGCAATCTTTTTGGATAACCAATCTTCTAACTTATCAATATAAATGTGAAAAAATGATAAGAGATACGAGACAACCTTGACTCCTATATTACACTTAATTTTTTCTAGCCAAACATGAGTTATATATATATATATATAAATTATTTCTTATTATTTTATATAATAAAAAGTAGTTGAAAACATTATTTCAATTATAATAATTCCTAACATTGAGAAAAATTAGTAAATGTTTTACATATATAAAATGAACTAATTCTATATATGTGGTAGAATTTCCATAACAATATTACATATATATTCTTTAAATAATTTGATTTATGTGAGACCAATATAATTAAACAATTATTATATTTAAATTTATTAATATATTTTAAAAATAATAATAAATATTTTTTTAAAATTTAATTTAAATTTTAAAATTTTAAATTATTTATAAAAACAAATTAGAAGTAAAGAAAGTACTACATTTTCTTTATTTCAATATCTATGAAAATTATTAGGTATTTATCAAGTATTAAGAGGGATCACATTTATTAATATATAAATTTTAATTTATAATTTTTTTATAATTTTTTTTTTTTAAATAAAAAAGGTGGATCATTGTATTATATCATCAGTTTTATGCTGTAAGTTGTTTGGCAACCACCTATCCTACCACATAAGGGAAATCGGGACATGTGGCTCCAAGCGATGATAATTCTATCATGGCTGTGGAATTGTTTGCAAAATTGACAAAAATACTGAAAGTTTCTATTGGAACTTCATTCCAACTAGCTAACCTGGGGCGTGCTACATGAAAAGTTGCCATTACTATGCTAGCTATACAACTATAAAGAAATTGGATACTGTAACTGACAGAAAATAGAGTTTGGGGTAGGTTGCTTCAGACCAAAGGGGAACTTGGGCATCCATTAGAAGTGAAGGCCGAGACATACTTCTGCTTGCAAGTGGGGCCTCTGAGAAGGCCTCAAAAAGAAAATCCAAGCGTTGGTTGATGATCCGTTGTCCTTGCGCCTACTCGTCCTGACGTTGCCTGATATCAAAAAGGAGTTCAAGGTGCTCCTTGGATAGATAATGTATGTTCTCTCCATCTTCTGAAACTTGCCAACTTGGAGGGATATCCTCCTCTACAATACAACCACCTTCCCATTGACGAGGCTGAAAGTCGGGGACAGAGGCGAAGGGAGACTCTTTCTTAAGCTCCACGCTTGGACCTAGCTGAGAACAAGAGGGTGGCCTTGCATGCTGAAGAGGAGGTGGAGCCTCCCCTTTATCCAAGTTGAGGCTCGGAAGAATCTCTGTTCGTGAACCCGTGGCCGTTAAGAGAAGAGGCGGCGATTGAGAATGCATGGTGGGGGACGGGGTCTCCTCCTTTGGAGTGCACAAGGAAGCCTTGGTATTTGGAGACGATATTCCCAAATTTGGTGTGCGCATGGTGGACTGAGCGTTGCTGGTGTGAGTGCAGGGGTGACTGAAGTGGGCAATCAGAGCTCGTTGGGAGGCTATGAGTCTCTTGTCACGGGTGTAAGCATTTTTATTTTTGCCTGCTCATCTGGGTTTGCCCCTTTCTCGTGACATGGTGGAGAAAATCACAGGGGTGGTGAAAGGGAAATGGTGGCCTGGGTAGATGCGGAGAACATGCAGAGAGAAAATGGATAAGTTGGGAGGGCCAAGAGACACAGTGTTGGAGTGATAACTAGCAATGAGTAGGAGAATGAGCGTGTCATGGATGATTTTAATGTCGCTGAGGGCAATTGAAACCTCTCCCATTGCCATTGAAGGATGACAGGACTGGTTCAAGCTCTTGGTACCTACAAACTGGCTGGAACACGCATCTAGGTGCTTGCCTGGGCACATTAAGTTGAATGCCTTAAAAATTCGTTGCATGGGGAGTTATATTCTCGAGGGTGGCGACTTGGGGCAATAAATTTCTTCGCTAGTTGTCCCGCCCAGGTGTCCTCTCACTTTCGCCTCGTGTCACCCCATCCGGGTGAATTTAGTTTTAAATATGTAATGCTTAGTTATCTATTTTTAATTAGGCCAACTTTATTTGTATTATTAATTTTATATTTTATTAATGTAATATTATCTAATCTAACATCACATGACAACATTTCCCTCATATTGGGTTGTAGAGTACCTAGCTACTCTTGGTGTAATAATGTAATGTTATCTAATTTAACATCACCTGACAACATCTTCCCCATACATGACTCTAAAGCACCTAGCTACTCTAGATGCAATAAAATAGATATTAATTATTAAAATTGTAAATATGGTTTTGACCTAGATAACTAAAATTTAAATTGAGAATAATGTTATCACAAAACCTAAAGTAAGGATAATGTAATCTTACATGACATTAGGACGTCATACAACCATGTTTTGTGGGTGCAAGAACCCACAACATAGCAGAAACGGTCAACATAGTCTAAATGTTTACCTTTTGGTTGTTTTCAGGTAACTTTTTCTGTTTGATTTTGCCCTAAATCTGTTGATAAATGGGTAGATCTGTAAATATTAGTGGCTAAGTTTGTATAATCAAACTGTCCCAAGAATTTTTCAGCACGCTCAATCCATTTATATATTCAGAAATGCAATTTAAACAACAGAAAAAGATTTTCAAAAGAACCAAAAGATAAAACGTTTAACCAAAACCAATATAATATTGCAAAGTTGTCTTTACAGGCCTTAACATTCTTCCTGTCTTTTCAACGGCGTACAACGTGGAAATTTCCCCATGGGTGTCTGTGGAGGCAATAGGAAACGGAGAATTTGTGGCGTAGCATTACAGTAACCTTTGCCCGTTGGAATTACAGTTCGCAATTCCATCGTTATGATAAGTATGTACTTTAGATCTCCCAAACTGTATAAATGTTGTGTATTTATTGACAGGACGGGCAAAGATACGAAATCATTCCATAAGAAAAGAGTTCCCTGCACGCCATTTTCTTGATGTAAGCCATTTGAGAGTGAGATCAACCATGACCTCAGATCTGTGATGCAGTGAACAAAGTTTGCAAAGCCTTATCCACTAAGTCTGACCTTCAAACCTGGGGTAGGCAGCAACCCATGGTAGGCAGCAACCCATGTTTGCCACGTCGTGCAAGTATGTAGGTTAGTGAATTACATTAACTTGCTTTGGTTTCTAAATTTGAAAAGCACTGTGCATTCTAGTCAACCATATTAAATTTGAAAGGCACATGTTGGAGTCAACCATCTTACAATTTGAGGTACAATAGAACACTTGAAAGGATATGAAATAGATTGCATCAATCTCGTAGTTGAATAAGTGTGTAGTGTTGAGTCACCACATTCATATGGGTAAACACCAAAAGAAGTTGATAATTTTATTTAAAATTGAGTTGACCTTAGATATGGTTCCCCATTTTGTATATATCTTCCACGTTTGATCCATATCATAAGGCGCATTGACCATCACGCCCTTGTAAATCGTATTATGATCTTTGTTCTTGTATGACTATGTCTGTAGATGTGATGGGATTCCTAGCTTGCTCAAGTTGTTTCACTAACTAGATATGTGGGGTAGTGGTAGTTTGCTTGTCATCTCAACCTCATCCATTACAGTGGTTTTCATTATAATTATAGTAATTTTTATTATAATTAAGTATTAATAATCAGTTTTATTAGGTTGCACATCTTTCAATCTAGTGTTTTTTTTATTAACAATGCAAAGATATCTATTACACTTTTCTTATTCATAAATATTAAAAAAAAAAAATCGATGTGTTTTTCTTATTAATATCGATGTGTTATGGATTAGTTTCTTTCCATTGGTTTAAAATAATAGGAAGATAAATCAATACTTTTGGTTTGAAATATTGGAAGAATAATTTGGAATTCATTGAAAATATATTTATTACACTTTTTTTATTCATAAATATTAATTGTAATATAGATATGTTATGAATTAGTTTGTTTTTATTGGTTCAAAATAATAGGAAGAGAAATCAATATTTTTGGTTTAAAATATTGGAAGAATTATTTGGAATTCACTGATTGCAAATAGTAAATATTAATATTCTCCAATTTGGTTATATTTGGTTATATTGGGATAACTTAAAATTGTTGAATCCATTTTTACATTAAAAATAATAATTTCATTAATTTAAAAACATTACATGAATGGATTAGTACAATGACAAATTAGAAAAAGTAATAACCACAAACATAAAACAAAAGATTTAGCATTATAGGCTTAGCTCAATACCACTTCATTGCCTTATACAATTTGTCTCAATAACATTACTTTATATGTGATATAAACTATATCAATGAGATGTGTTTGTGTGTGAGAGTGTGTGTTCATCTATATACGTGTATATACATGTGTAATTTTGGTCCAATATAGAGTGGACGCGTCATGAGTAAGAAAATGATCTAATGCAATACTAGCCACTATAACACTAAGTGGAAGTTAGGTCAATTCCCATCACTCACACATGTAGAGACAACTCATATAAGGCCAAGAATATTTTAGAAGGTAAAAAACCCTAACAATAATAAGGAGTTGAAGCATGTGAAAAAACTAACATTAATACTAATGATTATCAAGTTATGTTAAAAACTTAAGTGCAATGGAAGAATGATATTTCTTCCTATTGTATTGATTTGTTGTTCCATAGCTAAGCAAAGTAATGGAGCATGATACTAGACTAAAACAGATGAAGAAGTCATTCCTATTACATCCTATCATAGGTGACAATGTTCATTGTACTCCATAGTGAGTTAATCTTTCCTTGTATAATAAATAGTAAATATAAGAAGAACAAAGGCACAAACCTCATTTCGTGTTGGGTTTTCATACATTAGGGTTTCCATGTTACATGTTTTTTTCATTGTGTTGATGGTGTGCTCGTTTTATTACTAAATATTTCTCTTATTTTTCTTACATACTTTTTCTATAAAATACTATATGTTTATAATATTAAATATAATAAACATGTAACTTCTAGAACTACAAGGGATATGAAGAAATCTCAAAACCATTCTAATCTACCACAGTCACTCAAAACTGCGAAGTAGAGAGAATATTAGGATGATGAGATTTATTTCTAGTCCCAAAAGTAAGGTGATTAATGATTTAAAAAGTCTAACTACAAGCCCATGTGCTTAAATAGCCATCTAGGTGGAAAGAAAAATAAATAAATTTGGCCCCTTTTACCATGTTACCAACCTAAATTTCCTAACTACCATGCAAGACTGAACTTGAAGCTAGACCTTTTAGGCTTACAAAGTGAAAAAAATAAAGCTTTCCATCTAAGTCTAAATTGAAACTAAAAAACTTGTCAAAAATAGAAAATGGAGCATCTTGTGCAGGCCTGCACATAGATAGATGCACAAGTCTTGTAACTAAGTGATGATATGGTCACAAAACTTGCACGAGTTTCGAAGAAATAGTCACACAATTTACTATGTTGCAGAAGGATGAATTATGTTTGGGTAAAAAGATGAAAATTTGTTTTCAAGCCATGGACAAGCTTGTTTGAGGACCTACAAGACAATACAAATTATAGAAGAGGCTCCATCATCCAACGAAGGATGAATTAAGGGTTAGAAAACCCGGTGGAGTCGCCAAACTATTTGGGATTTTTGGACACATGGGTGAGCCAAAAGTCCCTTTCTATAGCAAGGTTGTAAAATATATAATAGTAGATTGTTAGAATATTAGTTTAATCACATATGAGCACTATTTCAAAACATAAATAAAAGGAAAATAAATAAATGAAAACCATGAAAGTTTCACCAAGAAATAAATGAGAATTAATATTATTCATATACCAATGAATAGAACTTGTAGTTTGCACTTTAGAGAATAATTTAAGGTTATGGGATCCCCCACTCTCCTTGGGAGGGTTATTTTTGCTCCAATGGACCTCTCTCACACACTAATACAATGAAGAAGTGTGTTTGTGATCTCCAATGAAACATGCCAAACACAAGCTAGCAAGTATGGTTGCACTAGATAATAGATCAATATAGAGGGCCTCAAGAATTGTCCAAGCAACATAACTTTGCAATGTCTTCATTATTTGAAATGCAACTTGATGGCATCCTTTTATAGCCATGCTTCATGCTTTATTAAAACTATTTTCAAGTGGGAATGGTCCACATTTGAATTTTGGTCTCCCATGTTTGAGTAGACATGAAACCACCATATAACTTGTCCTTCAATGTGGATGGAGATAGAGGCTCCTAGTAAGCCATCTACAGAGTACTCCTAATGGGATTTATACATTTATTGTGCCAAAGGTGGTTGTGTTTCCCACATTTTCATATTTGCATTGGTATCAAAGAAAGATCCATGCAATTATTTCAAAACTGTAATGGGAAGGAAATCCACATGGATTAACAAATACCCATTTTTTATAGTTTTAGTTACTCTGTTGAAGTGGTGCATTATTTCTATGTGGTAAAATTTTATTATGTTGTGTTGGTGATGATCCTGGTGATCACTTGTATAGCTATGTGAGTGATTTTTACATGATAAAACTGATATATTAGTTATTGGAAATCAACATCTTATTCTTTGTAAATTTTTGTGGATATTCCAATCGATATTTCATCACAACAGACCTAATAAAATGTTGAAATATTTACTGTGAAGGTTAATTTCCTTTAGAACTTATATTCTTTAATTATTGTTTTTATGATGAAAATGTATGAGCTAGATGAAATGAAAAAAATAGATAACATAAATAAATACACACACCATCCACAAATAAACACAATATATGACTTAGGAAACCCAATATGAGAGAAAACCCAACTAGAAGGTGAGGTTGCTCTTCCCTTTTTTCTTCAAATGCAAGTACACAGAAAGAGACACTTTCCGTGGAGTTTCCTTTGACACTGTTACCCGTATGGATGCTACATAATCTCTCCTCCTTTGATATGCTCACAAAATACCACTCTCAACTGTTATTCTCAACTATGGACCAAGATGTAATGAAAAATAATGGAACACCTTCTCCTCTTAACCGCCCAGTATTTAACATATCCTCATAGTCGTCTAGGGTTGAGGTATTGACTTTATCAACCCTTAGTTAGTGATTAGGTTTGGACCTTATATAATGTTCTACAAAATCCAGTAGTTGGCTAGCCCCACACGTTTAGGTAATGGGGGTTGACGTGGAATACACATGCATTATGGTAATCAACATGGTAGGTCAACTTGTAGGAGGCATAATTTTCACATACAAAATCTAATTGAGGTGATTCTTTCACCATTGGAAAGGAATCGACATTTAGAATATAAACGCTTGGTCCATAGTAAGGTTTGGACCATAAAAAATGTTGTTTGATGCCCCAAAATGGCTCTGGAATATTTTAGATGTTTTTTTGGACACAAATTTCCAAATTGGGATCAATCGCTAAAATATTTATACAACTTTATTACTCCATTTTTTTTCACCCATAAAGCATTGAGATAGAGGAAAAATAATACAATGATCCAATCTTTATCATACCTCCCAATTTATGAAGGATTTTGGTCCTCGACATATTTATTGAATGAGGTGAGGAAATGTTTCCTCTACCTTCTCCCTAGAGTACCACTTTTCTTT
>SNQJ01S0021528.1:52917-68266 GCA_010110895.2 Picea sitchensis
AAAGAAAAGTGGTACTCTAGGGAGAAGGTAGAGGAAACATTTCCTCACCTCATTCAATAAATATGTCGAGGACCAAAATCCTTCATAAATTGGGAGGTATGATAAAGATTGGATCATTGTATTATTTTTCCTCTATCTCAATGCTTTATGGGTGAAAAAAAATGGAGTAATAAAGTTGTATAAATATTTTAGCGATTGATCCCAATTTGGAAATTTGTGTCCAAAAAAACATCTAAAATATTCCAGAGCCATTTTGGGGCATCAAACAACATTTTTTATGGTCCAAACCTTACTATGGACCAAGCGTTTATATTCTAAATGTCGATTCCTTTCCAATGGTGAAAGAATCACCTCAATTAGATTTTGTATGTGAAAATTATGCCTCCTACAAGTTGACCTACCATGTTGATTACCATAATGCATGTGTATTCCACGTCAACCCCCATTACCTAAACGTGTGGGGCTAGCCAACTACTGGATTTTGTAGAACATTATATAAGGTCCAAACCTAATCACTAACTAAGGGTTGATAAAGTCAATACCTCAACCCTAGACGACTATGAGGATATGTTAAATACTGGGCGGTTAAGAGGAGAAGGTGTTCCATTATTTTTCATTACATCTTGGTCCATAGTTGAGAATAACAGTTGAGAGTGGTATTTTGTGAGCATATCAAAGGAGGAGAGATTATGTAGCATCCATACGGGTAACAGTGTCAAAGGAAACTCCACGGAAAGTGTCTCTTTCTGTGTACTTGCATTTGAAGAAAAAAGGGAAGAGCAACCTCACCTTCTAGTTGGGTTTTCTCTCATATTGGGTTTCCTAAGTCATATATTGTGTTTATTTGTGGATGGTGTGTGTATTTATTTATGTTATCTATTTTTTTCATTTCATCTAGCTCATACATTTTCATCATAAAAACAATAATTAAAGAATATAAGTTCTAAAGGAAATTAACCTTCACAGTAAATATTTCAACATTTTATTAGGTCTGTTGTGATGAAATATCGATTGGAATATCCACAAAAATTTACAAAGAATAAGATGTTGATTTCCAATAACTAATATATCAGTTTTATCATGTAAAAATCACTCACATAGCTATACAAGTGATCACCAGGATCATCACCAACACAACATAATAAAATTTTACCACATAGAAATAATGCACCACTTCAACAGAGTAACTAAAACTATAAAAAATGGGTATTTGTTAATCCATGTGGATTTCCTTCCCATTACAGTTTTGAAATAATTGCATGGATCTTTCTTTGATACCAATGCAAATATGAAAATGTGGGAAACACAACCACCTTTGGCACAATAAATGTATAAATCCCATTAGGAGTACTCTGTAGATGGCTTACTAGGAGCCTCTATCTCCATCCACATTGAAGGACAAGTTATATGGTGGTTTCATGTCTACTCAAACATGGGAGACCAAAATTCAAATGTGGACCATTCCCACTTGAAAATAGTTTTAATAAAGCATGAAGCATGGCTATAAAAGGATGCCATCAAGTTGCATTTCAAATAATGAAGACATTGCAAAGTTATGTTGCTTGGACAATTCTTGAGGCCCTCTATATTGATCTATTATCTAGTGCAACCATACTTGCTAGCTTGTGTTTGGCATGTTTCATTGGAGATCACAAACACACTTCTTCATTGTATTAGTGTGTGAGAGAGGTCCATTGGAGCAAAAATAACCCTCCCAAGGAGAGTGGGGGATCCCATAACCTTAAATTATTCTCTAAAGTGCAAACTACAAGTTCTATTCATTGGTATATGAATAATATTAATTCTCATTTATTTCTTGGTGAAACTTTCATGGTTTTCATTTATTTATTTTCCTTTTATTTATGTTTTGAAATAGTGCTCATATGTGATTAAACTAATATTCTAACAATCTACTATTATATATTTTACAACCTTGCTATAGAAAGGGACTTTTGGCTCACCCATGTGTCCAAAAATCCCAAATAGTTTGGCGACTCCACCGGGTTTTCTAACCCTTAATTCATCCTTCGTTGGATGATGGAGCCTCTTCTATAATTTGTATTGTCTTGTAGGTCCTCAAACAAGCTTGTCCATGGCTTGAAAACAAATTTTCATCTTTTTACCCAAACATAATTCATCCTTCTGCAACATAGTAAATTGTGTGACTATTTCTTCGAAACTCGTGCAAGTTTTGTGACCATATCATCACTTAGTTACAAGACTTGTGCATCTATCTATGTGCAGGCCTGCACAAGATGCTCCATTTTCTATTTTTGACAAGTTTTTTAGTTTCAATTTAGACTTAGATGGAAAGCTTTATTTTTTTCACTTTGTAAGCCTAAAAGGTCTAGCTTCAAGTTCAGTCTTGCATGGTAGTTAGGAAATTTAGGTTGGTAACATGGTAAAAGGGGCCAAATTTATTTATTTTTCTTTCCACCTAGATGGCTATTTAAGCACATGGGCTTGTAGTTAGACTTTTTAAATCATTAATCACCTTACTTTTGGGACTAGAAATAAATCTCATCATCCTAATATTCTCTCTACTTCGCAGTTTTGAGTGACTGTGGTAGATTAGAATGGTTTTGAGATTTCTTCATATCCCTTGTAGTTCTAGAAGTTACATGTTTATTATATTTAATATTATAAACATATAGTATTTTATAGAAAAAGTATGTAAGAAAAATAAGAGAAATATTTAGTAATAAAACGAGCACACCATCAACACAATGAAAAAAACATGTAACATGGAAACCCTAATGTATGAAAACCCAACACGAAATGAGGTTTGTGCCTTTGTTCTTCTTATATTTACTATTTATTATACAAGGAAAGATTAACTCACTATGGAGTACAATGAACATTGTCACCTATGATAGGATGTAATAGGAATGACTTCTTCATCTGTTTTATTCTAGTATCATGCTCCATTACTTTGCTTAGCTATGGAACAACAAATCAATACAATAGGAAGAAATATCATTCTTCCAGTGCACTTAAGTTTTTAGCATAACTTGATAATCATTAGTATTAGTGTTAGTTTTTTTACATGCTTCAACTCCTTATTATTGTTAGGGTTTTTTACCCTCTAAAATATTCTCGGCGTTATATGAGTTGTCTCTACATGTGTGAGTGATGGGAGTCAACCTAACTTCCACTTAGTGTTATGGTGGCTAGTATTGCATTAAATCATTTTCTTACTCGTGACACGTCCACTCTATATTGGACCAAAATTACACACGTATAGATGAACACACACACTCTCACACACAAACACATCTCATTGATATAGTTTATATCACATATAAAGTAATGTTATTGAGACAAACTGTATAAGGCAATGAAGTGGTATTGAGCTAAGCCTATAGTGCTAAATCTTTTGTTTTATGTTTGTGGTTATTACTTTTTCCAATTTGTCATCATCCTAATCCATTCATGTAATGTTTGTTAAAATTGTAATATTAAATTGATGAAATTATTATTTTTAATGTAAAAATGGATTCAACACTTTTGAGTTATCCCAATATAACCAAATTGGAGAATATTAATATTTAATATTTGCAATCAATGAATTCCAAATGATTCTTCCAATATTTCAAACCAAAAGTATTGATTTCTCTTCCTATTATTTTGAACCAATAGAAACAACCTAATTCATAACATATCTATATTACAATTAATATTTATGAATAAGAAAAGTGTAATAAATATATTTACAGGGAATTTCAAATTATTCTTCCAATATTTCAAACCAAAAGTATTGATTTATCTTCATATTATTTTAAACCAATGGAAAGAAACTAATCCATAACACATCGATATTACAACTAATATTTATGAATAAGAAAAGCGTAATAGATATCTTTGCACAAAACTACCTTGACAAATTGTTATTAACAAAAACACTAGATTGAAAGATGTGCAACCTAATAAAACTGATTATTAATACTTAATTATAATAAAAATTACTATAATTATAATGAAAACCACTGTAATGGATGAGGTTGAGATGGCAAGCAAACTACCACTACCCCACATATCTAGTTAGTGAAACAACTTGAGCAAGCTAGGAATCCCATCACATCTACAGACTTAGTCATACGAGAACAAAGATCATAATACGATTTACAAGGGCGTGATGGTCAATACGCATTATGATATGGATCAAACGTGGAAGATATATACAAAATGGGGAAACATATCTAAGGTCAACTCAATTTTAAATAAACTTATCAACTTCTTTTGGTGTTTACCCATATGAATGTGGTGACTCAACACTACACACTTATTCAACTACGAGATTGATGCAATCTATTTCATATCCCTTCAAGTGTTCCTTTGTACCTCAAATTGTAAGATGGTTGACTCCAATGCACATGTGCCTTTCAAATTTCATATGGTTGACTAGAATGCACAGGTGCTTTTCAAATTTAGAAACCAACGCAAGTTAGTGTAATTCACTAACCTACATAATTGCACGACGTGTCAAACATGGGTTGCTGCCTACTCCAGGTTTGAAGGTCAGACTTAGTGGATAAGGCTTTGCAAACTTTGTTCACTGCATCACAGATCTGAGGTCATGGTTGATCTCACTCTCAGATGGCTTACATCAAGAAAATGACGTGCAGGGAACTCTTTTCTTATGGAATGATTTCGTATCTTTGCCCGTCCTGTCAATAAATACACAACATTTATACAGTTGGGGAGATCTAAAGTACATACTTATCATAACGATGGAATTGCGAACTGTTATTCCAACGGCCAAAGGTTACGGTAATGCTACGCCACAAATTCTCCGTTTCCTATTACCTCCACAGACACCCATGGGGAAATTTCCACGTTGTACGCCGTTGAAAAGACAAGGAAGAATGTTAAGGCCTGTTATTAGAACGAAGTCCGGTGACTGCCAACATGAATCAGGTAACATATGATTTGTAACTCGTCATCTTTTTCGCCTGCAATTGTTGATGGTCTCGTGCACACAATTTGTAATTTTGGTTCTTGCAGGTGGTTGGAGCATTGTGGACGCTAGTATGATGATTCTCAAAAAACGCATATCGGAGCTCAAGGCACATGAAGACAATTACAAGCTTCCAGAAGATTGGCTGGAGTGGGAGAAAAAATTGTACCCATCATATCACACCAATATAATTGATGCAATCGGATGACTGCACTACTCTTTGATTCACACGCGCCCGGGTGTTGGGCTTGGGCTTCTGAGTTTGATAACTGTGTGGTTTCCTGCGTCCTTTCTTGTAGCAATGGTGGCAGCGCTTCACATGTTAACTTCCCATTCCTCATTCTCTCGATTTTAGAGAGCCATTGAATATGTACGACTGTATGAGGGACTACCACCTCAGGGAAGTCTAAACGAGTATTCGTTATTTATCCTTGGCACAGATTTGCAATATGCTCACATATATGTGAGAGCCGGCTCACATATATGAGAGCCTGCTCACATATATGTTGGCCTATGTGAGCAGGGTCACATATATATTGTTTTTGGTTAAACTTTTTATTTTTTTATGTTTTTGAAAATCTCTATTTTCTGTTGTTTAAATTGCATTTCTGAATATATAAATGGATTGAGCGTGCTGAAAAATTCTTGGGGCACTTTGATTATTCAAACTTAGACACTAAAATCTGCAGATCTAACCATTCATCAACTGATTTAAAGCAAAATCAAACAGAAAAAATTACAAACAACCAAAAGATAAACATTTAGACTATGTTGGCCGTTTCTGCTATGTTGTGGGTTATTACACCCACAAAGCAAGGTTGTATGACGTCCTAATGTCATGTAAGATTACATTTTCCTTACTTTAGGTTTTGTGATAACATTACTCTCAATTTAAATTTTAGTTATCGAGGTCAAAACCATATTTACAATTTTAATAATTAATATCTATTTTATTGCATCTAGAGTAGTTAGGTGTTTTAGAGTCATGTATTAAGTGATGTTAAATTAGATAACATTACATTATTACACCAAGAGTAGCTAGGTACTCTACAACCCAATATGAGGGAAATGTTGTCACATGATGTTAGATTAGATAATATTACATTAATAAAATATAAAATTAATAATACAAATAAAGTTGGCCTAATTAAAAATAAATAACTAAGCATTACATATTTAAAAATAAATTAACCCGGATGGGGTGACATGAGGCAAAAGTGAGAGGACACCTGGGCGGGACAGCTGGCGAAGAAATTTATTGCCTAGGCCGCCACCCCCGAGAATATAACTCCCCATGCAGCGAATTTTTAAGGCATTCAATTTAATGTACCTGGGCAAGCACCCATGAAGTCTGTGAAGAACTAAGGGATTTCATAGCCAGGAAAATAGATAGACTAATTAAAGAACGAGAAGATAAGTCGAAGCAACAGAACAAAGTAACAACGCGGGAGGGACAAATAATAAGAGAATTAGCTACCAAGGTTGGAAGAATGCAAGAAGGTTTGAATGACCTATCTATTCAAGAAAGAAGTATGTCCACTCAGGAAGTGCTAAGAAAAGGGATACTAACTTCAGACCCTTTGAGGGCACCTCAATAGTGCGAAGCCACTGCTCTAGGAGAAAATAAGAGTAAGAATGGAAAGAGGATTCCATAAACATTTAAAGAAACTTAGGTCTCAGGGAAGAAGGCAAGGAAGCTCAATAAAAAGAAGGCTAAGTTGGAAAATATACAAGAAGTTACAGAAACTAGATGGAAGACTTCACAGACTGGAACCTTGCATGAGGCAAGTTCGCAGAATTTGAACCTCGTTGGAACAACAAGTCTGCGCAGAATGGGACTTTGCCCTAGTGAAGCTAGATGAACTTTGGAGGTGCCCCGACCATTAGAATGACACTCCAGAACAATTAGAAAACACATTTATGGGTTGATGGACCGCTTTTGGACGTTGAGACCGCATCATAGCGGACAAATTTACATTGATGGAAGCACTTCACAACCGTTGGAAGATCGGTTAAGATACCCCACTTATTTAAGTCGTCGATCGTTGTGTCGGGACCACTTTTTTCTACCCGTGATTAACTGAGCCAAGATGAGAATTTTTCGTGTGTCTATTTGTGCTATCTGGAACTAGACCCCGCCTGTCCATTTGTCTACCCTGTCGTCTATTTGTCTACCCCGCATGTCTGTTAAAAGCTATAATGTCAGGAAAACCTAGTGAATTAGAGAAGTATCTCAAGGAAGTTATTAAGAAGCGAATGGTCGACATACCGATATCTGAAGGTCTCCATGCATCGTCGACTAGGGGACTACAGGCTTCCCCTTCGACCGGACGTCGTTCTGGCTGTGTCAACCCTAGAACTGAATAGCAAAGTAAGCACCACGGTGATCTGGCTAATGCGAAGAAGATCTCGTCGATCCTACCAGAATACATTCCATATTTGGCTAGCATTGTTAACCATGACAGTATCCCCCGAGATTTTGAGTACATCGTTTTCACTGCGTACATTCTGAAATGAATACGCATAGTTGGGAGTCGGTTAGAATAGATCTCGCTATTGAAGAACAACGAATTCAACTTAGGAGACCAAAAGAAATACACCATGTTGGCACCCCACCACTATCTCACGAAGACAACTGGAAAGAAGCCTCACCTCATCTCACAACCATGGATTAAGGAGTTGGCGTAGTCCACAGTGTTGAATGTGATGAATATCCCGCACTTTGGTCGCGACCAGGAGGTTAATGCTTGCGTTAAAATCCTTTTGTCGTGCTATCATGGCAAATACTTATGGCTTGACAGGAGGATTATTGTGGATCCGACGTTGATCCACTGGATCACGGGCTTAAGTGTGAAGGGTCCTGGCCCTCAACAGTTTTATCTAGGGAAGGCCTCAGACCATTCCCTGGCACAACGCATCAAGGAATCTTACAGAGAGGTAGAGAAAGGAAAGTGAGGTTACAAGGTAGCCTCTATATAGGATGACGTAGTGCGCCCTGCTTTCCAACTCCTAGATGACAAGCTCATGAGGAAGAACCGCCCCACATAGGTCACCGGGTTCATGGTGGACCTCGCAAGAAACTATGTGGAGGGCATGCAAATGAACTGAGCGAACTACCTCATCAATAAGCTAGAGAAGGATTGTCGCGAAGCACAGGACTTGGGATACGAATTCCATTATAGTTGGATGATCATTTTGATCGCATTTGTCACCTGGAAAATGCGTGAATGAGCTACTTTTCCAGATATCGAACCCTCGAAACTGTCGACTGCTCGGTTTTCCACCCTGTGGTACACCAACGACATGACGAAACAATGGCAGCCCAATGCAGTGTTTCATGCATGCTATCAATAGTTGAAGGTCGCCATCGAATCATTTTCGCGCATTACATCGTGCACCATGCACCAATGCCAACCAATAACAAAGTTCTGCGTTGATCCTCATTTCATATACATAACCACGCGCAGAGATGAGAACCAGGAAGAATTACAGTCACACTACAAGTTGACAGACGAAAATATGAAGCAGATTACAAAGGAGTGGCCGGAGGATTTTCATGTATCTGTCGATGATGTAGAATTAACTGACACTGACACCATAGGAAGCCCCATAGTTACCCGAGTCGAACATGTCGGACAGTCCAATGGACGACAAAGAATAAAAAGAAGGATGAAGTCCAGGACATAGAGAGCGATGAGGAGGACAACACTTATGAAGATAACGGGTCTGGCTCGCCAGGAGGAAGAGAAGATGAAGCAGAAGGACAGGGAGGAGGAGATGAAAGAGAAGAAGAGAAGGGAGGAGGTGAAGCTACACTACCTGAATATTCCCCTACTGGGACAGTAACACCACTGAAGAGGAAGGTTTCTCCGAGAAACCCTCAACAAGGAAGAAGACGCATGCTAATAATCCCCAGTTGGAAGCCACCCTCATGGATGATGACATCAGTCTGGTCCGTGGAGCTATGGAGGATGCCTCTGAGGACATGTTGCAAAGATATGGAGAGAAGTAGGAGGAGATATACAGAAGAATTGAGATAGAATGGAAGGAAGTGAAGCAGGTTGTTCGCCTGGTCTGTGCAATACCTATTGTGCCCTCTACACCCTCCTCGTCACAGACTGTAGAATTGGGGGATGAACCAACCCAATTGAGAAGACTTGTAGATGCAACAGAACCCCGGTTCCAAAGATTCCAGGAAGAGAAGGAGAAGGCTACATAAGCCTTGAAACAAGAGAAAGATGAAGTATTAGTGCAACTACAAGCAATGCAGGACACTGTAGCTGCCCATGAAAATGAGAAAGCGGAGCTTCAGGAGGAAACATCCTAGCTACATAGGGAAAAGGAGAAGTTACTCGTAGAACAGGCCATGATCAAAGAAGTTGTAAGTAAATCATGGCTCTTTGTACCAAGCTTGGTACAAGAGGACCAAGAGCTGGTCAAAGCTCAAGTAGTGAAGCTCGTTGAGACCCTCCAGTAGCTTCAGTCTAGAATAACAGAATTGGAGGCCCAAATAGTACCAAGCACCCTGCAGGAGGTGCGTAACCAAAGGGAGGAGACCGCTAAGAACATTGTTGCAAGCATAAGAGCCCTCGCCTCAGAATGTAAGAAGTTAACTGATAAGAGCACCAACACATATGAATGCCTCACCGCAGATCCAGAGCTGAAGAACAAGAAGTGCAGTTATAGGAGGTACAACAGTAAGCACTCTCGTTGCAGGCACAGATGAAGCTACTCACGATAGTGGAAAGAATGAAGAGATCCTAGGAGCAGCGCGCAGTACAACAATAGATCACTGCCCTTCAGGGTAAGGTAATGGAAGTCACGAAGAAGCTACAACCTGTGCATGATGAAGTCTGCAAGGTCTTCGAAGAAATTGATGGACAAGGCTCACAACTAGATCANCAAGTGGTTGTAGAAGTAGAACAACGCCTAGAAGGGCCTGTTACAGAGCATACGATCCAGGAGTTTCTTGAGCATGAGTCTCAGGCGAAGCACCAAGTCGAGGCAACTCAAGTTAAGCTCGAGGCCTTCGAAGAAGCATTGTCCGCACCTGAGTGACTTGGGACGAGTCACAGGTGACTGTTGGGGGCATGTTGGCCTTCAACCAAGTTTTGGGAAAAATTTGGTCATCTTTGACCCACTTTTGGACTTTGACATATTGGTCGAGGAAGGAGCACCCAGGCGGATATGAGATCGCGGATCTCACCGATTTTGAGGGTTAAGTGGGCCCCGTAAAGGGTCTTCTAGGGTTTTTGTAACAGGTTTATGGGATTTTGGCCCATGGGGTTTTCCCATGATTAGGCCTTATTGTAAGGGTTTGTAAGATATAAATAAAGAAGATTTTATTATAAAAGTAGCTAGCTAGTTAGTAAACTGAATGTAGTTATGTGTGAACAAAGGAGTGTTTGTGTGTTAAGGATTTGTGCTTGATAGAGAGGTAGCTTTGTGACTTGGCCTAGTTTTGGAAGGAGGATCTGGTGCTCAGTGCATAGATCTCCTGTCTGGTGCGAAGCTTGACTCCGTGGCTTAGTGCACAAGAGTGAATGAATGTAAGATTCGGGCGAATAATAAAGAGGCGAAGTGGTTGGTGGACGTAGCCCCACACTGGGGTGAACCACGTAGATCTGGTGTCTCATGATTTTCTTTGTGCAATGTTATCTCTATGGTGTTTTGCTTTGTTCTTAGATTAGATGTGTAATGGATATGTATGTGTTTCTTTAATGCTTTGCTTATGTTAAAATGCTAGATCTGATCCACAGTGTTAAGTGGTAAGTGTTTAAGGTGCATAATACTTTTGTTGTTACTACGCTAGACCTCTTTTTTATTATGCTTTGCGATGTTAATAGGGGTAATGAACTAATGCATGTTTCTTCCTAAGCATTAACAAAATACTCTGCGAAGTGTTATTATCATAGATCTGTGTCCCAGCTTGGTTACAAACACCTACGTCCTGTAACCCCCCCTTCTTATACCTCGGGTGAGACTTTGTCTACTTCGTAGGTGTTGCCGAAATGGTCGGTAGTCAGAGTTTTGTTGGTGCGTTGTTAAGCGTTGAACCCTGGATCTACCCTTGTCCCAACAATTGTCTTGCCCCTATTTGCTACATTTCCTCGTGGCTCACTCCAACCTTGCAGCGAGGACCCCTCACTTCAAGGACAACCTGCATGTGAGAGAGTTGTTTTATAGAGCTACCGATTATGGAACAAGTGGGAAGCAATTTCGCACATGTCCAGTCTATGCATGGAGGCCAACACGTGGAAAGGCATTAAATTAACACGTCTAGTTAGTGCATGGAGAGTGATGCCTCTAAAGTCATTAGATTATTTATTAAATAAATATGAGCTTTTATCGGCCCTTCTTTGATGGGTACTCCTTTCCTTGTTGTTGATTCCAGCTTGAGGAGACGTCCAAATCAGCACTTAGAACAACATTTAATGACTAATGGTTTTACGATGGTATTGTATTTTATATTTTTCACTCTCTAAGAAAATTTTAAGAATATATTACAACGTTTAGTACATATATTGTACAGCGAAGTCTAAGAAATATGAGATAGCACCAATCTGGTAATACCATATTATACCTTTTTTCAGTTATTTATTCTGTGAATTAGATTAACGTAGTTGCTACCTATTACACATACGTCTTCAGTATAACATAAAAACCGAAGAAAGCATGATCGAGTGTGGGTTGGAGAGCATGACAGTAGGGATATTCCCCGATAATATGGGGAAACGTGGCTTTCACAAAGAAGTTATTCTCTTCTTGCTGATACAAAAAACTGCCCCAACATCATTGATCTTACTTCAACCTTGCTGCAGTGGAAGGGACTTATTATTATCATTGTTGTGACTATTATATTCATATTCATACCCTCTATATTGCAGCAGATGTAAAATAGTATTCACACTATATATATACTACTACATGAGATATATATCTATGGCATTTAGACCTCAAGGCGCATGATTTATTTTTATTTTTTATAACTTGTACAGGTATTTATTTTCCCTCTGGTTTTGGAAACCTAAATCCCTCCCCCACTTAGGCTCCATCTCCCGTTTTTTCTTAGTTAGTTAAATAATTAAAGTTTCTTTATACTTTTAAGTTCTCACACACAACTACCACACAACAACAACATTTGCATTCACTCTGACTCTTTTTTTATACATGGAAGCAACCATGTGCTTTTAAGGATTTAATTACCATATGTATTCTTCAATTAGACGTCATTTTCCAAAGCAAAAATGATACATGGAAGCAACCTTGTGCTTTTAAGGATTTAATTACCATATGTGATCTTCAATTAGACGTCATTTTCCAAAGCAAAAATGTAGAGAGAATTAATAAAGAAAATATATTAATACATAAAAAAAAATCAAGCCATTCTTTAGCGCATAAGATTTCGTACAGACTAGATTTTTATGAACTTAGAATAAATATGTTAATTGATATTTATATGAATCAGCTTTTATGAACTTAGAATAAATATTTTAAGAAGACTAACATTTAGCATTGGAATTTGACATTGTTGTCATGCAAGAAGTTTTAAAAAGTCATTCGCTATGACGTTTCCAAGTCACTCAACTAACTCTTCAAAGAATCAACCGCAATTTTTCAAAAATAGTTCATCCTGTTATCTTTGCAGTGGGTTTTTAGAACTCGTGTTGGGGATTCTTTCAAACTTATGCAGCAAGATGAATTGTTGGAATGTGCTGCAACTTTGCAACATTTTTTCGCAACTTGGTTCAGAAAAGGTTTCCACAATGCAAAATTCTTCACAAACTTTGTTTTGGATTTTAAGTTTTCAAGGAAGAGAAAGAAAAATCTTTCCAAAGATATTCTATTTCAAAAGCTTCAAAGCTTTGCAATGGTTTTTGAAAACTTGCTCGGCAATGATTTTTAAAGTATGCCACAACGAATTTAGCATGTGGCTGAATTTTCAAAGGTTTGTGGTAGCTTCCAAAAAGTTGATATGGACATATTTGAACCTTGCCTCTACCATATTTTTGAAAAACATCCCAAAACAAGCTCATGAAAGTTTTTAAAGTACTTTACAAGACTATTGAAACAAATTTGACTAAAGTGCGAGAAAGCCATAAAGTTAGTTAAAAAGTTGCTTTGAAATATTTATGAAATTGAGTTTCATAATGGTGCTGCAACATTTAAAAGTTAAGTTTTGAAATTGTTTGACGAAATGAAAAAATTGAATTTTAGAAAAAGTTTCAAAGCCATAATTGAAATTTTCAA
Source organism: Picea sitchensis (assembly GCA_010110895.2). Lineage (NCBI taxonomy): Eukaryota > Viridiplantae > Streptophyta > Pinopsida > Pinales > Pinaceae > Picea > Picea sitchensis. The sequence continues at coordinate 66,125 of SNQJ01S0021528.1, forward strand.
GTTAAAAATTATGTGTTAAATAACTTAGATATAAAGGTTGGTAAACTTTCTAAGTGTCAAATTGGTGTAGAATATCAAGTTGAAAGCCACAATTAAAATATTAACCATGCATTTGAAATTGTATTGTCTTTTATAGCTCATCTCTCCGAAAGTGTAATTTTTTTTCCCATCGAGGAAACAAACACAATGTTCTCATGAAGCAAATATTAATCATGCATTTGAAATTATATTGTCTTTTATAACTCATCTCTCCGAAAGTGTAATCTTTTTCCCATCCAGTAAACAAATGCAATGTTCTCATGAGCCCAAAACATCTGACATATTTCCTCTCTCACATTTAACAGGGACTTGTTACTCTTTATAACTCCCCTAGTTTGTAAATATGTTTTTAATCAACAAAAAGTATACCAAACAATAAACATCATGTTTTCTATTGATAAAGTACCTTGACATCTAAAATTCTTCTCTTTAACATTAATTTTAAAGACTTAAAAAAATGATAAACCTCAAAATTTTATGAATTACTAAAAGACAAAAATTTACAATATTGTGACAAAAAGATATGTAAACATACTAAATTACAAACTATTTAAATTGCTTTATGTTGAGGTTAAATGAACCAAATACCTTTTAATAATGTAGTTGTGAACATACCAAAATAAAATATAAATAAAGGCATTGTATCAACATATATATTATTCATTCTTGATTTCAAAAGGAGTGGACTATTTAAATTGCTTTATGTTTAGGTTAAATGAACCAAATACCTTTTAATAACTTTCAATAATGTAACTTTTAATAATGTAGTTGTAAACATACCAAAATAAAATATAAATAAAGGCATTGTATCAACATATATATTATCCATTCTTGATTTCTTAATAATGTAGTTGTGAACATACCAAAATAAAATATAAATAAAGGCATTGTATCAACATATATATTATCCATTCTTGATTTCAAAAGGAGTGTACATGTTTAGAATCTTAAATGACAGTATGTTTATTAACTTTGTTTAACATGTTATTAAGAATGCATTCAATTATTTATAATAACATTTTTAGTTTTTTTATTTATAAAAATTGGAATAAATAAATCATTAATGTTAGAGACTAAAAAAATATTAATGAATAAAAATTATTAATGAAGTATTAGGTGTGTACATATCTTCCATCTAAGTATTGTCAAACAAAAATGTTTTAAAAAAAGCATGATTATTTTCAACATTATAAAATTAAAATATTATTAATAATATAACTATCATTATTATCGACAATCCTTATCATATGAAACAAAACAATGGTTATAACTATTCAGTATCACTTCAGTGAGAATAATATTAGTGTTTCCTATTAGTATTTGATTCAAAAAGTACAACTTTGAATATAGTAAGTGGTAAGTGTCAAATACTCAAATGTGTTATTCATACTAAGACATGGTTAATTAATAAATTGGCAATGTGTGTGGTTAGTAGAAAAAAATATAACATACAAGATACTACAATAACTATATTGTTCCTATTAACACAATGAATTATAAGAATATGATATAACACTTAATGCCAAGTGGAACATGTAACACACTCTTTACTAACCAAACAACTTTTAAATTCATACCCTTTAAACTAAATGAAAAAATTCCCATGCATCTAACAGAATTTTTAAAAATGTGAATGCAGTCTATTTAACTTGCACACATTAGCATTAATTCACTCAAAGAATAGAGTATATGCAACAATAAGACCATAAAAAAAAATAGTGAGCAGAGAGATAGGAACACTTATCTTTGTAAGAAAATGTGCAACCAATTGTAGAGGACAAAATTTCCACCAAACCATAGAATTGTTGCTCCACGAGGCTAAGAATCCAAAAGAAGAAGGTAGCTCCTAAGGATGTCTATTGTCCTCTCACAACAAACTAATTCCTATAATGATTCCAATCCACTATCTCTCTTCCCCTCAACCTACACAACCCAAGGAATGAGATCCCCTTCTATGGAATGTAGTCCCTATTAGAAAAACAGGACCGTGGAGCAATAAAATAAAACAAATGCAGAAACAAAACACAGAAGACACACAATACAAGAGAGACACAGATTTACGTGGTTCACCCAGTGTGGGCTACATCCACCAGAGAAATTGCC
>SNQJ01S0021529.1:7311-68265 GCA_010110895.2 Picea sitchensis
GGGGGTCTCATCATGAGCCAACCTACCACGATCATAAGAGATTAACATAAGTGACATTCCCACTATGGCTACCACACCAGGGTAATGGCCTTTGGCATTTAAGGTCAAAGGACAAGAGGTCTCATCATGAGTTGACTTGTTCACTTAGGTTACGATCTAGTGAGTGGAATTGTTGTCATCTGGATACCAAACTAGGATAGTGGAATTTTTGGGAAAAAACTATTCAAACTATTTATTAAGGATATTGGCTCACCTATGGGTTAAAAGACAACCCTGTCGAGGCTATGGACGCCTACTGGCAGCAGTGGCTCTACCTGTGGTATGGAATTTTATCTTAAATACGCTAAGTTTTTATTGTGTTCATAGACTTCCTTTCTTAAAAAAGAGGCTATTATTCCGGTTATATTCAACACAAGGGAAAGTAACAAAGTTATGACATGTGGCACATTTATAAAATGTGAACAAATTAGACTACTCGGAATATTCTTCCTTAACATATTTGAACATTGCTATTTGAACTTGTACTTCCCACAAAAGGTGTGATTATCGCTCATTATTAACATTAAAGTGATTTGAAAGTTATTTATGGTCGTTCTCCCAGCGGTGGTGGCGTATTAATTATCCCTCAATTGACTGACCGCCATCATTACATTCATAGATATCGACGATCGAGGTTGACCTTTTCATTTATCAGGGGGCTGATATTTTGCACAATTATTGATAGACCATAATGATTACAATTAATGGGAAAATTTGTATTTCTATATACCATTGTTGTTCTGTAAATTTTACCATTTCTAGTCATTTTTTCTCACAGGTTGGTCTAACTAAGTTTGTAGTTGGGAAGGATAGTTGTGTTGACTTGTTTACAGAAGACATGGGTGGCTGAATCATCTACCGTGAGCCCACATTTCTGTAAGTAACTAACCAATCAAGGTAAATTATACACCATTTGGGATGGACACAATACTTTAATAGACTGCAGGGATTCGATGTAAATGTTGCACTAGCATTTTTCCAAAACTTACAGGGGGGAGTCTCGGTAATTCGAGGCATACAAATACCATTTATTGATGCCATTATAGTTGAGGTAAGATTATTCCCAAATGAAGGAACACAATGGACCGGGAAATACACAACACTCAAGGAGGTTGTGAAGTCCTTCACAGAACTAGGGGAATAATTCGACAAAAAGGGGAAAGGCCTCAACCCCTCTACTCTTAGTGAACCATGGAGGGATCTAGAAGGAGTGGTACAAAGGTATATCACATGCAACGACTGATACGACATGGTGATACCTCACCACCTCAAGCTACTGGCAGTACTAAAACAACGATTAGTGATAAATTTACCATTCTTTTTTAATACCATGATGTATGAAGTCGTCGGAAGAACCCAAAAATCCAAAGACCCTGCTAATGTAATTAATCACCATGGGTTAGTAAAATTTATAGTAAACAGGGATTTCAATGATACCCAAATAACTTGGGGAGACTTAATTGAGCCCGATAGGCCCCTACAAATTGAGCAACCTGAAGTCCACCATAAAATTCCCCCACAGGGAATTGAGGCATCCTGGACAGAAGGAGATAATGCCCAAATTGAAATTCCAGTACCCCAACCTGAAATGGAAGTATACCTCATTCAGTTGGTAGAAAATCAGAACATGCAGGCAGGAATATGAAAGAAGAAGAGACATAAAACAATTTGTGTTCCTGAAACCTCCATTGTAAAAAGAAGAAAGGTTAAAAAGACATCACAACCTGAAAGCACTCAGAAAATTGTACAAACAAAACAACCATCACATGAAAGCCTTGCAGAACATTTGGATGATTTCTTCAGAAGTTATGAAGAAGAGATGGCCCAAGTACTAGTAAATTTAGGGATATCACCTACTGAAGATACTAATAGGTCAAGAGAGCCCCAAGCTCCAACTTCTTCACATTCAAACCTTGTCTTTGATCTTCCTGGTATGGAGATGCCATCTCCTGAGGGAACAGAACAACCAGAACCCCATTTGGACAATAACAATCCTTTAGAGAAACCAGAGCATCCATAAGAAACAGGAAATCAATCACCAATTGATCAAGGTGGGGAAGACCTTGAAATTCCCCTTAGACAGAAAGAGACAGTAGGAAAAGGCAATAATAAAATTAGAAAATTGGAACATGAAAACAAGACATTGAGGAAAAGGGTTAAGAAAATAAAAGTATTAAAACAAAAAGTTGGAAGATTGAAAGAAAAAATTAGACATCTTAAGAAACAATTGGAACAAGCTGACAAATCCCATGAGAAGAAGAAATCTAAGAGGGCTAGAGTACAGGGAAGAAATCCACTTCCCAGAAGGATAGTTCATACTAATTCTGTTGAAACACAAACATAATTTCATGCTCCTTTGGAAACAGTTGAGATAGAAACTCAGACAGAGGCTCCAGTAACAATAGAAATAATTGTTTAGACTGAAGAAGTATTTCACTCCCCTGAACAAGATGCCATTATTAAAAGGTTGGAAGCAAAACTAGAACAATCCGAACAAACCCTAACTCAATGTAGAAGTGAAATGGTAACAGTGTCAGAAAATCAGAAATTTGTCAAACAACTCTGAGCCATGTCAGCAACTGAGAATGAGAGCTTTATTGAGCTCAACAAAGCTAAATAAAAGGTGAATAAGGTACAGGGTCAACTTGATGGAGCTTTGGATCAAATCAAAGAAATTGTCTCTGTTTATTTTGATATTTTAGCTTGCAAGGCCCCTGCTACTAATTATTCCTTGTTTTTATTAGAACGTTATTTGTTACTAAAATTAAAAGCTATTAGGGCAGGCACACCTTCTGAGTTCACCATTGTTTCTAATTTTGTTTCATGTTTTAAAGAACAAGAGGATGGAGTACAATACTTTTTGTGTGAACTATATCTTCACAACTTCATCCTAGAAGAAAACAGAAAAGAGAACCCCAATCCATTCACTGGGGACATCCAGTTTCAGGCCTTCTTGTCTTTTGCCAAAAGTCAAACCAGGTGGGCTAAAGAACATAAGTTTTTCATGAAAATGGAGAATGGACTAGACCTATGGATCAGAGGGGAACCTCCTAAATCCTTTGATACCATTATGCAACATAGAACATTCATGAAGAGGGAAAAGGTTGTGGAATCTTTGGCCCCTATCAATAGACATGTTGTACATTCAGGGCTATAGTATTTTGGAGAGATTAAAGAAGAAGCCCTTTCTGCTGCCAAATTAAGATGGAATGTCTCTTCAAATGAAGTCAAGAATAGGGAACCATTTGGTTTCAAAAAATTTCAAGCAACTACTTTTAGGTTAGAGAGGTATTCCAGAATGATCATGGAATAAGGGTCTTCCTAGATTGGATGCAGGTACAGTCCTCCCATTATTTGGTATCCTCCAGAAGGTTATCAGAGTGATTATGAAATTTGTAAGAAAATGGAAGATGTTGCTTTTGAAGAGCTTAAAGGTAAACATGGGTTCTGAAGACATAGAGAAGAGATCTCTCCACCCTTCAGTATCACTACTTTGCATATAAACTCTCTTGTTCCATGAGGACATGCAAAAAGGTAAGCTGGGGGGTATGTTGAGTTGAGAAAAAAGGTATAAATATTCTCCTTATTACTATGGTTTGTGATATACTCTTTGTTGACTTTTATATTAATTTGAAGTAATTCGGGAAGAAAATGGTTAAAAAGTATTTAGGAAATATTATTGAATGATATCAGATATTTTCTTAACTTTGGTTTGAATTGTTTTGATTTTATGCAAAAATGTACAATTCTTGTTAACTCAAGATAGTTAAGAAGATCATCAAGATGCACATGCCATTGAAGGTCGAAGAAATCAGGCACAAAATGGTTCAAAGAAAGATTGACTCTTTATCTTGCAATATTCATAAATAGTAAAAGAAATCCCGAGGATCTCTTGATCCTCATGATAGCTTAATTTACTTATCTCATTGTAATATATAAAGTATAGTGAACAATAGAGAGATAACCAAGGAATTTAACCAAGCATTCAGATATCTTAATTGTTGACATTATGTACAAGCAATCCCATTGTAAATGATTTATCAATTATGGAATTAATGAAAGCTTCAATCATTTTGATCATTTCTGCGTACTGCGTTTTTAGTAGCAGTATCTTCTGAAGAACGTGGGCCCAGTCGACAGGAGCTATTGTCTTATCTATAATCGTATCAATTTTCTTATAGTTCTGTGATTTGAATTTCCTTTCAAACAGTTAGATAGACTTGATAATGTGTTGATTCTTTTAGGAATTGGTTATGTTGTTCCATTTGCAGAGAATAGATGTTCCATTTGAATATTGTCGATTGTTGTTCCATTTCCAATTGTTGTTAGTTTATCATTTGTGAATTCCTTTCATTTTCGCATACGTTGTTCCTTTTATCAAATTCACATTTGTTGTTCCATTCGTTTAATTCGCATTTGTTGTTCCTTCTTCAATATTTTGTGATTCGTTGTTCCTTTCCAGTAGATTAATTAATCATTGAGAGATTGATTCATTAAGTGTTTTCACAGATTAAATTATTGTTTCTTAAATAGATAAATGAATTCAGTAAATTGATTGATGCTTTGATTCATGGTGTGTTATTGTTGAGATTACAATTATGTTGATTGAGTTATTGAGTTTCAGAGTTTTTTAATAAATGTGTAAAGAACTTGATTATTGCAGTAATTTAGATAAACTCAGATTTGTTGTAACTAAATTATCTACACGATTTAAACCTCTATGACTATTTGCATAGACTTTGCTGACATTCTTGAGAGAAAAGACGGATCCTCAGTTGATAAATTAATGTCAGACTAAGGTTGTTTTTAGGACATCTTTAGAGACCAACAATAACCTTAATCCAATAGATACACAAAGCCCCATATACAAATACACAAAGCCAAGACATATTTTTTACCTCAAAAAAATCTCATTGTCAAATAGTAGAGAGAATAAACCCCCAATGCTAAAGTTTACAACAACAAAAAACTAGGGTTTGCAACACTGAAGGTAAATCTAAACCCCTTCTATTTTCTTGAAAATGCATTGTAAATATTAATAAGTTCATAATAATAATAAAATATTTATGGAATTTTTTAATCAATTTGAGTGTAAAGTTGATAAGAATATAATGAAATTATATACCTTAAATTTATCCTTTGCAAATTTGAATAATTATGCATTAAATTTTGTAGGATCCCAATTCAGGTTCAAGTTCGGATGTGTAGGATATTGCACTAGTCTAAAAATGTCACAGGCTCTTATCAAGAGAAATATATTTCATGCATATGGTAGATGAAAATGCCACTTTACCTGGCCAACTGTAACATTCCATCTTCCAACAACCTTCCTAGGAAAATGGATTTCATCATGAACTAGATCTCTATCATGACACCCCAATAGTATGTGGTTGTTTAAAATGTAAAGAGTTGAAGGTGAGCCATCAAAATGTCACATTTTCCCATTATATTAATAATCAAATACCCAAATTTGATAGTCTAATACCTCCCACTGTGATCAAGGATCTAATAAATGATGTAGAAAAGACATGTAGGAGCACTTTCATATGATCCTTTTTTGAAAATTTGGAAGCTAAATATTTCTCATCCTAAATTAACCAAATCATCTCCTCCTATTGATTCAACCAAGATTTCTAGAGAGCCAAAGTATTAAATGAATACTACCCAAAACATTTATACTAGTATATCCAAGAGCCGAGAACAAAAATGTCCAAGTACACACCAATGTTAGTTAAATTGTTGGAGGGTAACAATGAATTCTTTATTCCTGTCCATATACAAACTAAATACCAAACATGTTACAACTGTGATTTATATGTCACTTATCCATCTTCCCTACCTGTGCCCAATGTTGGGACCAAATTGTCCTTTTGTAATAATAATTACAAGATTGTCAAGTATAAAATAGATGATACAACTTGGGGTTATTTATCCTTTCACATGTTTGTTCCTCCCAAACAGTCAATAACACTTATGCCATTTTGTGCTCCTCATTATAGTTACTCTGATTACTTGAATATTGTTAAATACAAACATAGCATTTCCATATATAGTATGTGCATGAATGGTTATGCTTTTCAAAAATTTAATAGAAATAACTTGTTATATATCGATGGTCGTCCATGCACTCATGGGAACATTGTAGGGTTCATAAATAGTTGTAGGTTCTCATTATTTAGTGAAAAAATTTCGTTTGAGGAACACTCTAATGACAAAGAGTTCATTATGAAAAGGAATACTTCCAAATTTGTTGGTGTGCATGCAATATGTAGTTAATCTCCTAGTAATAAATTGTTAATAAACTATAAATTTTGTAGACCACCAACCGCTCATCAAAGATAACTTGCATTGGGATTACCTTTAGACATCCCCTTGGGGAATAAGAAAACCATTATTAAGTAATTACAATTTGTATTTTCAATGGAATTAAAGTAAATGTATATCTTAATTCAACATTTTTTTTATAAAGTGGTTGGTTGCATGTTTATTGTTGGAAAAAAATCCCATGCTTCTAATAAATGTTTGTTTTAATGTTTGAACATACTAAATGCATTGTGTTTACTAATATCATCTATTTAATGTTCAATATTTTTTCAATCATGATTCTAATGATGAGTGACATGTCTACCATCTTCCATTGCACCTCACTATGGTTTCAAATTGACAAAAGTTTGTTAAACAAGCACAACTCAAGGATGAAGCATACCAAGCATGGTTGAGTCAACCACCTATACAATTACCACTAGATCATAAGTCATTGATTTAGAATGTCTATAATAACACTTGTTCTTCACACATTGTGCATGGAGATAATAATATAGAGGTGGGTATGGATGATTTCTTATGGGATGCCCATGCTATGGAGGGAATGTTGTTACATGCATTCCAACAAGATGAGCAAGGGGATGATTCTCATATTGTCAATACCTTCTTCGAAAGCCTAAAATATGCTTCCACCATCTCTCTCTTTGGACATGAGTCAATGTCTATCCAACTAGGGATAACAATGTTATTGCAAAACTTGAAATCATTGTATGGTATGTTTGAAACATGTTTTTTGGCACTATTTATGTAACTAGCCATTAAGTTCCATATATTTTAATGAATATTGTCACACAATCAACAATGAAAAGGGAGTTCATGCATTCTTGATGATAGTGTACATTTNAAATCATTGTATGGTATGTTTGAAACATGTTTTTTGGCACTATTTATGTAACTAGCCATTAAGTTCCATATATTTTAATGAATATTGTCACACAATCAACAATGAAAAGGGAGTTCATGCATTCTTGATGATAGTGTACATTTCTATTCCCAAATAGTTGTAGGTTACTCAAAGATAAGGTAATTCCAAGTAATAATGTCCTCCATGGTAGTTGTGAAGAGGCAAAGAAACTATTCAAAAATTCGGGTGTTGAGTCCATATCATATCACACTCATCTGAATGATTGCATCCTATGAAAATGAAAATATATAGACAAAGATATATGTTTAGAATGTGAGCATACCATGTACTAGAAATAAAAAAAACAAGGGAAAGACACATGGTACTTCTCACAATATATTGAGGCACATGCCTACAATTCCAAGGATTCAAAGGCTCTTTCAATGTAAATAATTCTCGTGTTGCAGGGATGGAATGCCTTGCATGGAAGTGAACCAGGAGTTATGTATATGCTAGTAGATCCAATAGCCATGAAGCATGTAGTGGATACATGGCCCGGTAAATTCAAGAATGAAGTACGAAGCCTTCAATTGAGCATATCCTTAGATGGAATTAACATGTATTCCCTCCAAAACATCAACTATTCTATTTGGACAGTGTTAGTGATCAATAACAATACCCCCCCATGGTTGTATGTGAAGAATGAACATCTTGTCTTGGCTCTTATAGTCCTTGGTATAAGACAAGTAAAGATAATGGATGTCTACCTCCAACCGTTGAATGATGAATTGAAGCAATTATGAGAAGGGATACGATGTATCAAGACCCATCTCGGTAGATATGTCTTTTATGTTGTATGACATATGTGCATACACCACGTAGAATTATCCAGGAATAGGATTTTTTTTTGGTAAACATTTTTATTGGTTTAGTTATAGTTGTAACATTATTTGACATACTTGATTTGGTGCAATTGTCATATCTATTGATAATACGTTTCATATACAATAACATCACAATTCTTATAACAAAAGCGTATCATGGATGTAGTTGATATGAACCTTCTATAAAGGCTAGTGGGCCAACCACCTTTGAAATTTGGTGAGCGAATGCTTGAGTGTATTCCTTCCAAAAGACCACCCTTATAAAATAGTAGCATCTACTTTCAATGATAAACCAAGGAGAACCCAAAGACTTTAAATATTTTCACTAGCAGAATAACTTAGGGCATATGACACATAGAAGGAGAAGGAAATTGAACAATTGTTTGATTCAAATGGAGAACCTATGTCCAATAATCCTAAATTTTGTGACACCTATGTTGAGAAAATTCCCATTGGGATGAAATGGAAATATGTATTTTATAAGATTCTATATTTGGAGTATCTTAAGATTACCCACTTACTATATCCCATGCATATATTTAAAAATGTTTCATCTTCTTTATGGAGGCATGTATCATAGAAAAAAAGTGACACATTGGGTGTTAGGAGATATATTAGTTATTCAAATATTAAAAAGAAACATTGGCCAAGAAAATAAAGTAGAGGAGAGGTTGGTTCCTCTTGGTATTTTAAAGAAGGTAATGTCCCATGGATTTTGAATAAAGATGATATTTCTCTGGTGAAGAATGTTATATTAGGTGTGAAGATGCCTTCTTTATATGATTTGACTCTATGGCTTTGCTTCATTGTAGAAGAACATTTGTCGGGGTTGAAATCACATGACCATCTAAACATTATGAGGGTATGTACATATATTACATGCTTCTTTTTCTACAATCTAGGTTACAATATGTTATGCACTCAAATTTTTATGCCAAATCATTTTGTATCTGTTTATTTGGTAGTGTCATTATACTTTTCTCATGCATAGTTATGTGAACCATGACTTCCCCTAAGACTTGCAACACACTATATCTAAATTATTTGCAATTATATATTGGATTATATCAAAGGATATTCACATGGCTATCATTCCATTGTGGCATTGCAAGATAGTTGATATTGTTTGTGCATTTGAGAAATAACTTCCCATGAGTTTCATGGACTTGCAAAACCATATCCTCATTCACCTAGTGGATGAGGTGGAAGTATCCAAGGAAGTTTCATGCCGTTGGATTTTCTTGTTAGAGAGGTGCATGAAAATGTTGAAGGGGTTTATTCGAAAAAGAACCCAAATTTTGACGAAAAATGGATAATGTAGATAATGACCCATTAAGCACATGCACCCAATGCAAAAAAGATCCCAAAAATTGTACTTCCCCCCGAAAACCTATTTTTTAACTGTTTTCTGACCCAATCAATGCACTCGTGCCTTTGAAATAACATATTAGTTATGTGTGTAGCTGATATAACCCCAATTACTATTATTAAACATTGATCTAGTCATATTTAACCACTATATGAAAGACTATGTTAAGAGGGTTCCCCGCCATACAACTATAAATAAAGCTACTGAGGTCACTCATTGATATCATTCCATCTAAGTAAGGTTATACTTCTAGAATACCAATAGAATCTTGAGAGTTATTTTCTCTTGGTTCATCATCCTATTCTCTTCCCTTCTTTTCTACCCAATGTTGGAGTTGGAGCACACTAAGGAAGCAAAGGACCCATCCCAAGGAGGGGATTTGGAGTCCATTTGTCTTCATAAATCCACTCTACCATGTGTTGATTTTTCTTTTCCATTCCATTGGATCAATAAAATGTTCATGTTCTGTATTTCCTTCTTAATGGTGAATTATGTTTCTTTTGCATAGTTGAGATTTATCTTTCACATGAGTTAGGGTTTAATTTGCATGAATATTACTAGGGTTTGTAATTCTAGTCTCATTTTCCTTTTGTCTATTGCTTTATCCACAACCATAAAGTAAGGGATTTTTCTCACCCTTGTGACAAACTCCCACCAACACCTTTTTTGAGTAAATGAGAGGGGGTTGTCTTAGCAAGTTCTTATGATCCATTATAACCAAGGGAGCAATTTTGTATTCACCTCTTACCCATAAATTTGCATGATACTCATCAATTGTCAACTATAACCATTCCTAATGCCACTAGACTTGGTTTACCCAAAATGAGGTGAAATCCATTAGTTGAACATCTCCCACAAAGGGATTTGGGTTCCACTTTCTCACATTTTACAGTAGGAATTTGAGTTGATATAATTTGGACAACAAATTTTTATATGCTTCATTACAAGTGGAATATACATGATATGATTCATTATGCGTAAATATGGTGCAAAATTTACCTTCATCCAATGTGAATATCTAGAACAACTATTGTTTCTACAAAAAAATAGCATAGATAGATCAGATTTGTGTGTTATAAAGGGATTATAGGGCTAGCTTGCACATCTTCTCCTTATCTTGTTTCAACTAATCTATTTCAATTGTTACCCTCTAAGATTCATCCTAAGGATCTTGCAAGGATTCTCATGTTATTTCATTCTTTCCATAAAATTCCCACCTTTCACTTTTCCATTCATTTAGGTTTTTTCAATTGCTCTCATAGTTGGTGTATGACTTAATGATGTGATTTTATTGATATAATACCATGGATGAATTATTCAGTGGTTCCTTTTCCAATTTTCACATCATCCCTAAATTGAGAAACTTCAAGTGATTCTTTTGTTGCATTTCCATGATTGATTTCCTCAAAGATACTTCTATCACTTCGGCCATATCTCTAGTATAGTCTCCGTTGAGCAAGAAACAACTTCCCCATACTATTTTGTCTTTGTCATTTGAAGAAGGCAAAATGGATTGGGGTCTCTCCTTTTAATTTCCATACTTTTGAGCTTTCATGGAATTGTCTTTGATCTAGTCAAATAACTTGGAAGATTTTTCATATGATGAGTCTTTGACACTCTTCTTAGACCTCATCAGGCCTTAAATTTGATTTGGGTGTCTTTTCTTAACCTTTTTGAGTAATTTTTTCCTTATCACAACCTTCAAAAACTTGTGGAATTTTCCTTTAGTTCCTTTTCTTATCTTAAACATTAATCTTTTTTTTTTTAGTATCTGGTGGAATCAACAACTCGGAAGGCTCATACTTGGGTGACATGGTGTCGATTTTTACCATTACCACTATAACCTCCAAGCGTACCCCTACGGTCTCACACGCGATACACATGGATTTGCAAGGTTCAAACTAGTGTTGTCACAACGAGTTTCTTAATAGTGCACTCTATTGCCAATTGATCTACACCTCTGGCACATCTTAAACATTGATACTAGATTTCAAGTTTTGATTGATTTTCACAAAAGTTAATTTATTTTTCACCTAACTTCTTTGACTAAGAAAATCCAAAAATTTCTAAGTCCTATGATTTATTTTACTTAGTTTTTTATTTATCAACAGAAATTTTTAAAACTTTCATAGAGGAAGAAAGTTCACTTTCGTCACTGATGAAAATTTCAAAAGCACGTCAATCAACATTAGCTATCGGTTCCTTCTTCACATTTTCTACTTTTCCCAAAAGTTTTAATCTTTGTCGATACTAAAACTAGCACAATTTTTTTTATCAACGTCGATCCTTGGCGAGATTTTTGACTTTTCATTTAGAAAATTTTTTTATTGCACTAATAGAAAGTTTTATAAGGAGACGATAGAAAAGTTCAAAATTGCATTGATAATAGTGATAAAAAGGTCTAAAGGTTTACCAACAAGTGCTCATCGACATTGCTTACCTACTTTTTCCCAAATTGAAAGTTTTATTCCATATCGATAAAAGTAATAAAGTTGATCGATAGAGTCGATTGTCATGATTTCAAACTTTCCCTAATAAAGTTTCCTAATGCATTGATTAACATGTTTTTTGCACAAATTTCAAGAAAATTGTTATCAATCATATTTTCAATTTTTCATGAGATTCATTGTTGGAGATGGTCATCGATACACCATAAACAATTCTTAGCATGCATCCCTTAGTCTTAAAATTTTTACCCAAAACTAAAGTTTTCACTTACCCTGATAAAAAAAAATTTGAAAGTTTCCCTCACCACTTGTAAAAAAAGTTGAAACTTTTTTTGATTGTCAATCAAGTGTTAAGAGTAATAAAACATATTATGGTATTTTCACGATAAGTTTTTATCTCGATATCCATTTTGGGCATGCCTTATACCATTGAAAATGACTCACCGAGATATACAACTTTGTTGTTACATATTTTTGTTGATTTAACACTATTTGTTTTAGATTTTTTAAAACAAATTTAGGGGTACTTTCCATTAGAAAATGGTAATAACGAATGATGTGTTTTAAATTTTGTTTTATTTACAGGGGTTGTGGTGACAAATCTAATCAAGTAAATTCATGTGCAATGTTGCATCGAACATGTATTCCCTTTGTTCTTAACTAGTTTTGTAAATCCTAAGACATGAATTAACAAATGACTTAATAAATACTTCTTTTCTAGGTATTGATGAATAACATCAAGCATCATAACATAGAAGGGACTTGGGGGAAAAGATATATGAAAAGTTTAATCAATTCCTTTTTTAGCACATTAAAAAGAGAGATGGACCTCATGTCGAGAGATTTAGTATCATATGAAGTCTCTTTGGAGTAAGTCATGTTTAGGTGAGTCTTAGCAATATCTTCCCAACACGATGTTTGGGTGGCTTATATTCATGATAAAAGATAAGTCCAATTATATTCACTTTCAAATAATGTACAGTTTCATAAAGTTTTAGGAAAAGGAAAAAATAGAGAATGTTGAAAGGTTGTAATTGTTAAAGGGAATGCAAAAATTCCAAAGACACAGTTGCAACCTGTAGACTATATATTTCTAGAAGCACTCATATCATGGGCTCTTTCTTTTTGTAATTTTGATAACTAAAGAAATTTAATGAGGAGAATGCCTCATGGACATTTTTGAAGAGGATAAATGGTTATGTGATGGGTTTTTTGAGAACTATTTCTAGTGTTAATGTTGTCATTTATACCACTGTAAGGTTTTATTGTTTGTGTTGACTATTCTTCATTGGAGTTTATAGATTTACATTTATGTTGCTTGTTTGATATTTATTTTTATAAGATGCTAGATAGATGGTTGTGGATGGTTTACTATTACAGACTACTACGTTTACATTTATCATTCATGTTTATTTATTCCTTCTTTTTTTTGACAACTATCTATTTATGAAGTACAAATAGGAATTTGTAACTAATATTTTATCTACTTAGTTTTAGTCCTAGCTAGGATAGGTTAGAATAGTTTAATTTATGCACATATAATAATCACATATTCCACACTACATTATGCATTTCATCATCTACCCCACTCATTTGAATTAATGGTTGTTTTGCTAGAATCTGGATTGGTCTCCTATCCCAAATAGTGCGATGTCTAATTGGGACTTCATATCAGGGAGTACCCTTGTCTGTTGAAGGGAACTTCGCCATGTCAACATAAATTTGTGCAAGAACGATGGACTAAGTTGTATGTCTGCTAAAAATACATGGTCGTCTTGTGGTAAACCTCTAAACCTTCATCCCATGAAACTTAATCCAGCCATTTCCATACCAGAGATGTCAATACTAAGTTGACATTATGTTCAAATACACTTCTTTTGTTTTGAAAAATCCTCAGTCACTTCTTGAACACTTTTTCATTGTTCCAAAACCTGAAGCCCATGCTTTACATCGTCTCACTCATGCATTCACTCGAAATATTCAGAAGATACTTGCAACACTTAGTTACCTAGACAGGGTCTATCTCGTAAGATTCATATACAAACTCCACAAGATGTTCTAGTCAATTTTGTATAAGACTTGATAGAACTTGATTTGAAGGAAATTATAAAAACTTTGCATCAAATCTTACCATCAACCCCATGTTCACCTTGATATCCATATTCTCCTGAGCCTAAATTAAAAATATCACCTATCAAAATATTGAATCAACTAATAGATTTCTAAGTGGTTGGTAACCAATCTCAAGTACCTGCATAGATGCCCAAACATGCCCTCAATTTGATAGGGAAATTACATTATTTTCCTAAACACCCTAAAAGAATTTTACCAAAGTTTGAACCGAACAAGGCATGTGTTTTTGAAGATCGTGTAAATAACTTATACCTTGCAGTAAGGTTAATGAATGTTGAGCATGAAGACATGGTATGGATATTATTTCCCTACACCATTGATAATAAAGCATCTACATGGTACTATAGCCTACCAGTAGCCTCCATTATAGGATGGAATGAATTTAAGAAGGAATTTATCAATAAATCCAATGAAGAGAAAACTCCACTTACTCTTTTAAAAGAGACAATAACTATTAGAATGGAGAAGAAAGAGAGAATCAAAGACTTTAACCAATGCATCATTGATATCCTTAACAATTTCCCTATTAAATCCAAACTAGCCAAGAGAGTGGTTGTAGAATATTATGTTGATGATTATAGTTGTGTGAGGCATCCTCCAGGACTTAGACATAGTGAGTCGACCTGAGAGAGAGCCCATGAGTTGGGTGTGCCCATGAGATGGGTGTGTGGTTTCTATCTGAGACATAAATGGAACGTTGTGCCCCTGTGTGAGGTGGTGAAGCCCATGAGTTGGGTGTGTGGTTCCTCTCTGTGACATAGATGAAATGTTTTATTGGCATCCTTTGTGCAGAGAGTTGATATGATACTCCAAATGATTCTCATGTGTAACGCAATGAGAAAGAATATCTGTTGAGTTGGATGTGTCTGTGGCTAATCATAGGTGAACATGTGGGGAAGCCCATGAGTTGGGTGTATCATTTAGAGACATATATGAAACGAAGTATTAGCCTCCTCTGTGCAGAGAGTTGAGATGATGTGATACTCCAGATGATTCTCTTATGTAACGTAGTGAGAAATAATATATATTGAGTTGCACGTGCCTAGGGCTGAGCACAGGTGAATGTGATCCTAGTGGTTGAGCACTAGTGAGTGTGGTTCTCCTGTGAGACACATTGACATAGAGATGTGGAAATCCATGTGGCTGAGCACAAATGGATGTTCCCCTAGTGGTTGAGCAATAGTGGGTGTATGAGATCCATTTCTATATTGTAGAAGAGTTAGACTTACCTGTAATCCTATTTGTGATGTAAAGGGTACAGGTGGGCCCCACCATAAAGTGAAAGACAATTAATGTAAAAGATAATTAATATGGAAATTATTAATTATATTTTAAGTTATTGAGGTTGGCCATGTTTTTATAATAAACACTTTTTTTGACAGGTTCAATCGAATATAAATAAAGGTAAATTCCCCATTAAGGAAACATATCACAAGTGTGAGTTTGGAATTTCAGCAAACACTTGTTCTTGGGAAAAGTGTGCACCTCTCTTGGGTGCCAGTCTTCTATGGTTTGTGAAGCACCCTTTTGTGTGCTAGTTCTTTATGGTGGTGGAGGTCTTTCTCTTGAAGAATATAGAAAAGGATTGGATGGGTTTTCTTCCCTTGTTGAGAAGGGTTTCCCAAGATACTTCTTGTGTACTTGTGCATGGTGTTTCTTCTTGTCATCTTGGTTGTTGCAACAAATTGTCTATGGTTGAAGTAAAATGCTAAAAATGGAATGAACTTCATGCTTAAGCCTAGCTTATTGAAAAATCAACATGGAAACAGAGCATAGGTCTTGAAGAACCCTTTCACAAGAATTTAAAGCAAAGGCGTCCTTCTATTCTGTGGTTCCATACGACCTCTAGGGTTTCTGCAAAATCCATATGACCCTCTCTTGTTTGGCCTTTTCAACACTTTACACTTGGACGTTGGGGATGAAATTTGGATAAGGGTGTATGGCCTCCCTTGGTGCACCTCCAAAGACTCTCAAAGTGAAATTCCGAGGATTTTGCAGTTTTGGCCCTGGAGTTTCTAGGGTTCCACAATTTTCTATAGAATTTTTGATTTGAGGGTTCCTACAGCTCATTGAATAAACGTTTTAGCTCAACAATATTCCTGTGACACTCTCAAATATTATTTTTGGTAGTCATAATCCCAACAAAACTGAAGGTTTCTAGTCTAGAAACCTATCCATTAGGTTCTCTAAGTCCAATTGGCGAGAGTTTGTGAAGAAATATGAAAATATGAAGAATAGAACCTTAGTGAAAGATAGGCTTGATGGATCAAGAAAATTAAGCTACTGGAAGTCAAGGCTTTAGGTCACCCTTGAAGACGATGATCTTTTGAGTGTGATACAAAATAACTTACCAGAAACAACTACCAATGAAGAGAAGGAAATAAGAAGGGAAGAATGTGTCAAGGCAAGGAAAATAATCATCTACTCAATAAGAGATCATCTCCTACCTCGTATTGCCAAATTGAAGACAACTTATGAAATCTATGAAGAAATGAAATATATGTTTGAAAGTGACAACACCCTTAGAGCCCTTATCCTAAAGGGCCAACTTCAAAGTACCAAAATGACAAAAGGTGATGCAGTTTCTACCTTCTTTATGAAGATATCACAGACCAAATATCAGCTAGGTTCCATGGGAGAAATCATGTTTGAAAAAAATCTTGTCTTATCTACTCTCAATGATCTTCCAAAACACTCAGAACCTTTTCTTCAAAGCATCAGTGGAAGAGAAAAATTACCAACTTTTGATCGTCTGTGGACAGACTGTACTCAAGAAGAACATAGACTTAGAAATAGAGGAGTGGAAGACTCCCCTGATGACAACCATGCTCTTGCACTTCATACAAAGAAAGGAGGAAGATTTGTTGGCACAGGGGCATACCCAGGTTTCAGCTCCAAGAGCGCACCAACAAGCCCTAACTACTGGCCCTTTCGGCAACACCTGTGAAGAAGATGCAATCTCACCTGAAGTATTTATGAGAGGGTTGCAGGACAAAGATGTCTACAACCAAGGGGAATATCAAGTGGATCTACCACAAGGGTAGTGCAACATTCATATATCACGTATAAGCTTAGATCTACTCTACACATATACTTATCAGATCTAACACAACAATGCAATCAAAATATATCAATGACAGAGACATAATATCAATCACACATAAAACAAAATATACGTGGTTCACCCTCTCTCTAGGGATACGTCCACAAAATTGTGCTTTATAATATATTTAAGATGAAGAATACAATTCTTGTTTGTGCTCTTTGGCTAGCAGATCTTCTCTCTTCTCCTCTCTATCTCTTCCCTTCCTGTGCACCCAGCTACAACATTGATCTTCACACCCAACTGAAGATCTTCCAATACCATAAGGCTCTCACAATCAAAACTTATCTCTCACAATACAATAATCACTCACATCAACAATACAACTAGATTGACAACAATATCGTACCAACCCAACCTAGGTCCTCTTGACCATTATGTATATTACAATCACTCATTGACATCCTTAGGTCGAAACCTAGGTGTCTAAAACCATAGATACCAAAACCCTAGGTGTCTAAAACCCTAGGTAAACTTGACCCGCATTTTTCGAGCTTTGCAAGCCTGTCTTTCCTTTCTTCTCGCATGGTATTCCAAAGCATACAACGGTGGATTTTTCATCTTGCTGAGTTGTCCATGATCCTTCTTCCTTGCTTACCTTTCATCCTTGATCTCCACATCCAACAAATTTCTTTCTTGGACTTTGCTCCATCTTTTTGGCTCTTTTGCTCACTTCGACCCAGTAACATTTACTGCATCTTGCGCGAAGTTCACATTTCACCTTTTCTTCCTTGATATTTGCTTCCTTTCCTAACCAAGGGCCAATAGGCCCCCAAAACTCACCTGTGACTCGTCCCGAGGAACTTCATATCTGATCCTTCTATTTTGCTTCGACTTTAGACTACGTAGTGTAGCCTTTGCTTTCTTCTCTATGTCTCTTCTCCATCCTTGTGTAGACTGTCTTTTCTGTGTCTGGTACCCAGTTTCAACTACACCTAGTACCTAGACCCTATTCTTCATGCTTTTACTGAGAGCTTCCAGACAACTGGTTGTCATAGTAAAACTTCAGCTGACTCCTATTCACCAAACCTTCCTTCCATTCTCTGTTCAATGTCTTCAGCTATGCAGCTCCTCCTTATGTAACATAGGCGATCTCATATGGCCCAAGATAATGCATTCTAAATTTCCCATGATTCTTTAGGAACTTACTGTCATATACCAATACCAAATCACCATGCTTAATGGTCTTCTTATTGATGTGCCTGTCGTGATAAGCCTTCTCCCATTCCTTCTGTACCTGCTGGTGGAATCCCACAATAAATTTGTCTTCTTCTAGTTCAACCAATTATGCGAGCCTCTCACGAACAACGCCAATATCATCCATGTCTTTGAAGGCAACAATTCTTAAGCTTGGCACCAAGTATTCCATTGGGACAACAGCTTCAAGACCATAAACCAACTTGAAAGGGGTCTGCATTGTTAGTTTCTTACAGGTAGTTATATAAGCCCAAAGTACTGCAGATACTCTTAAATCCCAATCATCCCTATTCACACTGCAAATATTTGTTAGTGTTGTTTCCAAAATCTTGTTGAATGTTGCAACTTTCCCATTTGCTTGTGGATGGTACAATGTGCTCTTCTGATGGTGGGATACAAATTATTCAGTTAGGGCTTCAACTATCTTATTGATTAAATGTGTGCCTTGATCACTCAAAAGGATTTTTGGGCATCCAAACCTGGTTATAATGTCATCAAATATGAATCACGCAACTATAGTTTCACTACAATCCTTAACTGCTCTGGCTTCGTCCCATCTAGTCAAGCACTCTGTTGTAGTAATTATGTACCTTTCTCCTGTACACTTTCTTGGTGGGTTTATGGGTCCAACAAATTCAATGGCCCATTTCTCAAATGCTTGGAGGGTCATTTGTGGTGCTAGTGGAATTTCATCTCTTTTGGAAGGTTTCCCAACTCTTTGGCATACATCGCAGGCTCTGGAGTAATATTTAGCATCTCTATGTAAAGTAGGCCACCAAAGCCCAGCTCTAAGAACCTTTTGCGCAGTTGATTTTCCTGCACAATGTCCTCCTTTGATTCCTTCATGAGATTCTGCGAGGATCAGTGGTCATTCCTCTATAACACATCTTCTTAATATCTCATCAGGTCCCATTTTGTATAGATGTCTAGCTATAAGTGTGAAGTCTGCAGCACGTACCATTAGTTGTTTCTTCTGGGAAATTGTATAGTCATTAGGTGCCATTCATGTTGATAGGAACTGAACTATGTTTGTGAAGTGGTCATCAATCTTTCGAATGGCTAGTAGTTGTGCATCTGGCAGTGTATCCTCCAAACTGTTGGGCTCTTCGCCATGTTCCAACCTCAAAAAGTGGTCAAGGCCTTTGTTCATTCTTCCTAGCTTTAATATGATCTCTAAATCATATTCCTAAAATAGCAGAAGCCATCTGCATAATCTCCCCCCCAACACTAGCTTGTTGACTAGGTACTTCAGTGCGAAATGATCAGTGGAATTATTGAAGGCCCAATCAATTCCTAACAGGGCAGGGTAAGGGCAATTGTCATCAACTATCTTGATTACCTTGAAGTCTGCAAACGTTCTGAATCCGTCGATGTCCACAGGAACATTCTCCAATCGTCCAAATGGGCTGACAGCTTGTTGATTAGCCATTCTAAGCATGATAGGGTAATATATTAACTTTGGTTTTCCCATCAACGCCCAAGTTTGCTTTGTCATGACATTGACCTCCGACCCTAAGTCGAGGACTACATAATCTATCTCATACTCTCCTATTTGAGCATTCAAATGTAATTCCTTATTTTTCCTTCTCTTCTTACCAATTTGGTGCACTACCTTATTCAGTAAGGGGTCTATATTTCCTAACTAATATTGTCTGATTAGATTTTGTAACTCTTGTACAAGGCTTTCATCCTGAATCAACTTAATACAAGTGCATAAAAATTCCATGAGCTTGCTTACCTCTTTTCCTTATTTTGGCTAGAAGATCTTCTTTCTTCTCCTCTCTATCTCTCCCCTTCTTGCACACCCATCTGCAAGGTTGATCTTCGCACCTAGCTAAAGATCTTACAAAACCAGAAGGCTCTCACACTCAATACTTCTCTCTCACAATACAATAATCACTCACATCAACAATACAACTAAATCGACAACAAAATCATACCAACCCAACCTAGGTCCTCTTGACCTTTATTTATACATTACAATCACTCACTGACATCCTTAGGTCGAAACCTAGGTGTCTAAAACCCTAGATACCAAAAACCTAGGTGTCTAAAACCCTAGGTCAACTTGACCCTCATTTTCTGGGCTTCGCCAACCTGTCTTTCCTTTCTTCTCACGCGGTACTCCAAAGCATCCAATGGTGGATTTTTTCGCTTGTTGAGTTGTCCGCAATCCTTCTTCCTTGCTTACGTGTCATCCTTGATCTCCACATCCAATGAATTTCTTTCTCGGACTTTGCTCCATCTTTTCTACTCTTTTGCTCACTTCGAACCAGTAACAGTTACTGTGTCTTGCGCGAAGTTCACATTTCACCTTTTCTTCCTTGATCTTCACTTCCTTTCCTAACCAAGGGCCAAAACGATTCAAAAGAAACTTCAGACAAAAATTCAGAGATGAGAAGACTCCATTAGCTTTAGGTCATAATCATAAAAGAGATGTTTTAGAGATTTCGTGCTTCACATGTGACAAATATGGACACTATGCAATAAATTGTCCAATTAGGAAGAAAGGAAGACAACATGCTTTCACCATTGGCATTGATCCATACCCACCTCAAAAGGATGAAGATAAGAGAGATGATAATTACTTCCTCTAAACCATATACAAAACCGAGCATGACTACAGACCCAGGTAATTTTTTTGATCATTAAACTTATAGTTGATTGCATTCTTAATAAGTGAAGGGTATTTTCTCTAGTCTAGGATCCCTCATGACTTGGACCATTATCCAAGGTACGGGAGTCCAAACCTTATTGATTGATTATTATGCTAGTGAAGTAGAGCACCTAAAGACATAAAAGATCTAGAAAACAAGTAAAAGAAGACATCCATCCTTCAGACTTTAGAGAGAGTTACTTGACTCAGATGGAGTCAAACAAAATGAGAAGAAGGAAGATACAATACCTTCTCCCCCTTCAGTAGTTTAGAGGGAGATAGACATTATTCTAGTCCATCCAGTTGCTCCAGTTGATATTCCCAGAGATATTTCAGTAAGGAATAAAAGGCCTTCCTAGGATCGACAAAATCTGTAGTAGGCAAAGGAACATACAATCCCCTCAAGGCATAAGATACTTTCGAGCTACCCTTCAGCCATAAGCCACTTCATTGATTATGATCCTCCTTGTCATGGAGAAACGATAAGTTAACATGTATGGAAATATGCCATGACAAAAGATTACCAGTATATATTAAATAATGATGTATGAGGTATTGTTCTGAGACTAGAAGGGAAGTCTATGGTGACTTCCAAGTGGATCTATAAGATTAAGCATGCAGCTGATGGAAGTGTGGAGAAATACAAAGCGAGATATACAACTAGAAGATTCCCACAAACATAGGGAGTTGTCTATGATGAAACACCTGATCCAATAAACCCGTTACACTTCCAGCCATACTACCATCCATGAGATGGAAACTACATTAGATGGATGGATTCTTGATGAGTTTAGGTTTCAGCAAGGGTGTTATTGATACAAACCTATATCATTGTTGGTGACGAGAGCCTGATTTTTGATGACTTATTTAGGAAGTCATGTTGTTGGATACAAGAAAACCTTGACTTGTGATTTCAAGATAAAGGATTTGGGTATGGTGCACTACTTCTTGGGACAAGAAGTATGATGGAAGACTGATGAGATTTTTCCTGAGTCAAGGAAAATATACAGTGGGGATATTAAAGAATTTCAGTATGACTAAATGAAAATCCATGCCTACACCGATGGTGATGGATTTGAAGAAAATTAATAATGATGATTCAAATGAGATTGATCCACAATTGATTGGATCACTGATGTATTTGGTTAACACCAAACTTAATATATGCTATACAGTGAATGTACTTAGGCAATTCATGAGTCAGCCGAGACAGACTCACTATTGAGATAACTATGAGGCACAGTTGGATATGTCCTAAGATATGCCTCTAGTGTAAAATTGAGTTTACAGAGATATGCAGATCAGGGAGGGAACACAATGGACCAGAAAAGTACCTCTAGTTGTTTCTTTACTTTAGGGTCTGCCATGGTTTCCTAGTGCAGTAGGAAACAAATATCTACAGAATTGAGTACTGCAGAGGCAAAATACATAGCATTGAGTGTGGAAATCCATGAAGCAAGTGTGGCTTCACAAAATTTTGAAAGATTTACTTGATCATGAGATGGATCCTACTACTATTCATTGTGATAACCAGAGTTGTGTGAAGCTCTATGAGAACCCTGTGTTTCATGATAGATAGAAACACATTGAGATAAAATATCATTATATCAGAGACATGATGTAGAGGAAAGAAGTACACATGCAATACCTTCCTACACATGAGTATATTGCAGATATCTTCACCAAACTACTTGCCAATACAAAGTTCGAGTACTTCTGTGAGAAACTGTCTTGGTGGAGAATACCTCTCTATCTGAGAGGGAGTGTAGATGACTACAACTAAGACAGAGTTCGATTACTTCCGTGTGAGACTTGGCCTGGTAGAGAATGCCTCCCTAGAGGAGAGGGAGTGTTTATGATTACAGATGCGTGAGGCATCCTCCAGGACTTAGACAGAGTGAGCTGACCTGAGAGAGAGCCCATGAGTTGGGTGTGCCCATGAGATGGGTGTGTGGTTCCTATTTGAGACAGAACTAGAATTTTGTGCCCCTATGTGAGGTGGCGAAGCCCACAATCTTGGTGTGTGGTTCCTCTCTGATATAGAGATGTAAAATTGTATTGGCCTCCTCTATGCAGAGAGTTGATATGATACTCTAGATAATTCTCTTGTGTGACGTAGTGATAAAGAACATCTGCTGAGTTGGACATGCTTGTGGTTGAGCACAGGTGAATGTGTGGGGAAGCCCATGAGTTGGGTGTATCATTCTGAGACAGAGATGAAATGATGTATTATCCTCCACTGTGCAGAGAGTTGAGATGATGTGATACTCCAGATGATTCTCCTGTATAACACAGCGAAAAAGAATATTCTCCTGTATTTGCTGAGCACAAGTGAACGTGATCCTAGTGGTTGAGCACTAGTGAGTGTGGTTCTCTTATAAGGAGGAGTGATATAGGGATGTGGACATCCCTGTGGCTGAGCACAAATGGATTTTCCCCTAGTGGTTGAGCACTAGTGGGTTTATGATATCCCTTGCTATATTGTACAAGAGTCATACTTACCTGTAACCCTATTGTGATGTAAAGGGTACAGGTCAACCCCACCATAAAGTGAAAGATAATTAATGTAAAAGATAATTAATATGGAAATTATTAATTATATTTTAAGTTATTGAGGTTGTCCCTGTTGTGCCAATAGGCACTACTATTGACAGGTTCAGTCTAATATAAATAAAGGTAAATTCCTCATTGAGGAAACATATCACAAGTGTGGTTTGGAAATTTCAGCGAACACTTGTTCTTGGGAAAAGTGTGCACCTCTCTTGGGTGCTAGTCTTCTAGGGTTTTTGAAGCACCCTTTTGTGTGTTAGTTCTTTATGGTGGTGGAGGTATTTCTCTTGAAGAATATATCAAAGGATTGGATGGGTTTTCTTCCCTTGTTGAGAAGGATTTCCCAGGATACTTCTTGTGTACTTGTGCATGGTGTTTCTTCTTGTGATCTTGGTTGTTGCAAGAAATTGTCTATGGTTTAAGTAAAATTCTAAAAATGGAATGAAATTCATGCTTAAGCTTAGATTATTGAAAAATCAACATATTACACCTATTCCTTTCACGCATACATTGCCATGCTCATAAAAATGACTAGTAAATATACAATGGCAAATAATTTCAAGGAATCCAAGAAGGTGGAGAAGGAAATTCTCACCTTAGTAGGAAACCCAAGATGATAATATAGTAAAAACTTGACTATAAAAAATAAACCTCTATTATTAACAAGGCTTTAATAAAAGGAACCCATTATTGTAGAAGGTGTACTTAAGTTGGTCAAGAACTTGTTGTCTAATGAAGTTGTTAACCTAAAAATAAATTACAGGGAAGGAACGTCCAATCAAAAACCATTTACACCTTTCCATAGAAAAGGAAACAACCAACCCAAGCCCCCATAACCTTCAAATCAAAACTCAAATTTGAAGGAGGTGGGAATGTACAATTTATGTACCTACCATCAAGCTAATAATTATGAAAAGAGTGGTCCCCAATGGATCAACTCTATGATTTTGGTTATAAACTAGCTTCTTGATCAATAGTTTATTTTTGATAAGACATCCCAAGAAGATGATACTAAAAAATATTTTTAAGGGGACAATAGTGGAGAAGCTACCATGTTCCTTTTGGATTGGACAACATATTTTGATAATGATGCAGTGGGAGAGGTATTAGTAGGAAACTTACATGCCACCCAATCTGACCCAAATAATTATAGTTTAAGAAGTAAGGGACCTATACCTAATGTTACTCTTCCTTCTATCCAACTCCAACTTATAGGGAAGTCACACCTTGTTATTTTAGATTCTAACCTTGTACAATATTTTACTGTAAATAGATTTTCAATAAAAGAACATAAAATATACAACAGAAAATACACACATTACACATATATTTTTCCCTGGAAACCCAAATCGAGAAAACCAACATATTCTATATTCATTCATAGTGATACATTGTTTACAATACAATATACATATAGGAGCCATCGACATCCAAAACCCTAAACCAATTACCTAAATTAGTCAGAAACCCTAATTTATTAACCAAAAATAGAAAAACATCGGAAAAACAATCATGTGCGAAAAAACCTCCCAATAATGGACACAAAAATCAAGGTGACATGAAAAATGAGGCAAAAGTGTGACATGTTTTCTGAGGATTTTTTTTTTTTTCTCAAACCCCCATGTGCACCCGACGCAATGTAGCAGACACTAAATTTATTCGTGTAAAGAATGTTTAACAAATACACAACATTCTCCCACTTGTTTTTTTCTTTGCATACATGGGATTACAGAGTTACATAGTCAACAATCCAGGGCAACAATGCCCATCGATCCTCTACACCAAGAGAACTTCTTAGTGCTCACAGATTTTGTTAATGAATCTGCAACATTCTTCAAAGTGTCCACCTTCATTAGAAACACTTTCTTTTCTTCAACCATGTCTCTCACAAAGTGATATTGAATATCAATATGCTTTGTCTTTGAATGATAATTCAGGTTCTTCGCTAGAAAAATTGCACCTTGACTATCACAATCTATCCTTACAGCTTTCAGTACTAACCCAATACTTGAACACAATCTTTGTAACCATACAGATTATTTACTTGCATGAGTGGCTGCCATGTATTTAGCTTCTGTATTTGAAAGTGCCACTACAACCTTTCTTTTTCTCATCCAATTGATTTCTCCTCCAAACATGTTAAACACATACCTGCTTGTAGATCTCCTATGATCTAGATGTCCAACCCAGTTTACATCCACAAAGCCATGTATGTCCAACCCTCTGTCCAATCCTAGTCTTCCTTGGTAGCACAATCCATAGTTAGCAGTGCCATGTAAATACCTGAAAACCCTTTTTACTCTCCTTCCCTTGTTTTTACATATTCCTACTCAAATATCCCACTGCATGTGCAATGTTTGGTTTAGTACATACCATTGCATACATCAAACTGCCAACTACACTCGCATATGGAACACAAGACATGTCCTCCTCCTCTTCCAGTGTCTTGGGACACTGATCCGCAAATAAATTTAGACCAATAGGAATAGGGATCTTGACCAATTTACATTCCTACATATTAAACCTCTACAGTATTGTCTCGACATATTTTCTCTGATTTAGCCAAAGTTTCCTATCTTTCCAATATCTTTTAATTTCCATGCCCAAAAAGAAATTTGAAGCACTAATATCCTTCATGTCAAATTTAGAGGACAACTGAGTTTTCACATCTTGGATAATCTCCTTGTTGTTTCCTATCAACAACATGTCATCCCCATACAAGACAAAATAAATCAAATGATCACTAGTTAATTTAAAATACACACAGTGATCCTCTTTGCTTCTTGTGAAGCCAAGTCCTAGCACATAAGTATCAAATTTTGTATACCACATCCTTGATGATTGTTTCAAACCATACATGGACTTTTTCATATTGCATACCAGCTCCTTCTTTCTCTTCACAACAAATCCTTATGGTTGCTTCATATAGATTTTTTCTTCCAGATCCCCTTGTAGGAATGTTTTCTTCGCATCCATCTGTTCTACTTCAAAATCAAATGCAACAACAAAAGATAACAGAAATTTTATAGAAGTTAAATTGGAAAGAAGAGAAAAAATGTCACCAAAATCAATTCCCTCAACCTGGGAATAACCCTTTTCTACTAACTAAGCTTTGTATTTCTCCACCTTACCTTCTGCATTCAACTTCTTTTTAAATACCCATTTTCTACCAATGGGATTTCTTCTAGTTGAAAACTCCACTAGATCCCAAGCCTCATTCTTATCCAAGGCTGCCATTTCTTCATCCATGGCCTTTTTCTAGAATTTTCCATCCTTCGAATCCACTGCCTCTCGAACAGTTCTAGGATCATCATCAATAATAGGAAAAGAAAAATTTGAACGGAAATTAGATGAAGTATACCTTTCTAGTATCCTTCTTTCTCGAACCAATCTCCTCAATATTGGAGTATGAGGATCTTCTTCTTCTAATTCATGTTCTTCTGTAAAGTTTGATTTATCATCCTTTAAATCAAACTCTATTTTCTCTGATTCTTCCTTACTTGGTAGAACTTGTTGTTTAACAACATCCTTCATTTCTCTAAATACCACATCTCATCTATACACAACCTTCTTAATTTTTCAGTTCCAAAGCTTATAACCTTTGATGCCATATTTATACCCAATAAAGATACACTTTTCAACCTTCTTATCTAGCTTACTCATGTTTTCCTTTGGAACATAAACATAGGCCTCGTAGCCAAATACCTTGCGATGTGTGAGAGAAGGTTTCTTACCAGTCCATACTTATTGTGGATTCTTTTCATCTAGTGCTTATGAGGGTGATATGTTGACCAGGTAACATGCAATACCTACTGCCTCTGCCCAGAATTATTTCCCTAACATGACACCACTAAACATGCTCCTTGCTTTTTCCATCAACGTCTTGTTCATCCTTTTTGCAACTTGATTATATTGAGCTGTATATGGAATAGTACTGTTCCTTTCTATACCACACTTCTTACAAAATTCTTCAAATTCATTCCTGTAGAACTCTCCTCCATTATCTGTCCTCAACACCTTAATTATTTTCCCTGTTTGATTCTCAACAAGAGCCTTAAACTCTTTAAACTTGTCAAAGACTTCATATTTCTTCTCGAGGAAATATATCCAAGTATTCCTTGAGAAGTCATCTATAAATGAGACATAGTACACAAATTTTCCCAATGGTGGAACTAACATAGGTCCAAACACATCACTATAAACTAGTTGTAAAATTCCTTCTGCCCTTGTTTCACCAGAGGGAATCTTACCCAATTTTTCTTCCCATATACAAAATTTTCATAGAAATCAAAATATAGAGATCACTTATACATACCTTCAACCATGCCTTTACCGTATAGTAGTCGAAGACCCTTCTCTTCGATATGCCCCAGTCTTGGATGTCACAACATAAAATTTTATCCAGAGACTGTAGGAGTTCTTTCTTCTTCAACTCCAATATCAGGAACAATGGAACTATTACAACCATCAATAATAGTGCTTCCTTGCAGCTTATATAGAGTTCCAAACCAAAATCCCTTCACCAGTACCATTGCTCCTTGAACCATCCTGCCAGTTTCTTTTTCAAATATTGTTTTTACCCCTGCAACATCCATTTTTCTTACAAAAATCAAATTTCTAGCCAATCTTGGGATGTGTCGAACACCAAGTAGTGTTATAATCCTTCCATCTTTGAGCCTCAACTTGAATTTTCCTCGACCTATGATTATGGTTGTCGAATCATCACCTAGGAAAACATTACCTGCATCATACCTTTCATATTCACAGAACCACTTTGTAATATCCCTTGACTGAATCCAATTATAAATGTAATCCAAGTATACCTAAGTTGGTGAGTTGTTTTGACATCATTTTCGTAATGCACATTCCTGGATACTGCGCGCAATAACTAAAGTATGCACAGTAACTGAAGCGCATGTAGAAACTAAAGTGCGCGCAGTATAGAGGTCAATGAACCTTTGTGTACATGATATGTATTATAGGGTGGTGAGCTAGTTATTATAAGCTGAGATGCTTATGTTTTGGAATTAGGCCAGAGCACCTAAATGTTTAAGGCCAGTGCACCTATTTTGTATATGTCTCATGATTAATATAAAATACATCACTGTGCGCAAACTGACCACAATAAAAGAGATGAGGGACTAAACTTCACCAGTCGGGGAAAGGGAGGGCCAAAAGTTAAAGGAAAGGGCTAAGCTAGAGAGCGTAAGCCAAAAGGGAATATTATATTAATATTTCTTTAAAACATAAAGTATGGATAATTATTTTATCCTAATTTCTAAAGTAGGGGACAAGTGGACAAAAGTAGCTTCCAATATGACAAGTGTCAAGTTGGGGACATGCATACATATTTTCAAAACTTAGTTCAGTTGGGTATCCTTTCCCATTACACACACCCATCATTCAGAGGAGGATCGGTTACACAATTCCTCTGATCTTTCAGCCATGACTCCATGACCATCCTTCACTCCTGTAGTCATTTATCTGATATGCATTCCTATCACTGTGTCTGAGCCTGTTTCCATAGTCTTTTTTCCTGTTGGTGTACCTGGTTAGCTTGGGAGCGGGATCGAAGAGGCAAGTTGTCAGGTTCGTGAGAAACTCTCTGAGTGAGAGAATTGTTGGGGATCAATTATTGAAGGTGCTAAACTGCAGCTACAGTGCTCTGAGACTTCCTGTTCGGCCTGTTGCTGAAGCCTTGGAAGGGAAGTGGAGAAATTGAAGGACTGTTGAGCAGAAAAGGGGCACACTTCCTTGGGTGGGATAGGCATGTGGAGAATGAGAGACTGTAGGTTGTTAGTTGAGTGAGCACCTGAGACAGATTCTTTCATGTTTTTCTATGAGCCTTTAGCCTGGTTAGGAACCCCTTTACCCAGGTGGAGTTTAGTCCCAACTCAGGGGTGACTCACTGTTGAGAGTGATTAATAGTGTGGTCTAAGGCTGGGAGGTTCGTGGACAGTCTGCACGTAGTTGGTGACATTCTTACCAAGATAAGTACCAGGTGTGTCATAAATTTACATGACACATTGTTAATTATGTGTTTATTTTATGGGTTTATCACATGTATGATTATCGTCATTTGTATGGAAATGGGTGTTACCCTGTATATGCTGCATGTCTGTGTCTGCTATTATTACAGTGTGAATTCATGCATTTACGTAATGAATTATCTTTTATGTTTTATATAATGTTTCCGCAAGAGTACTATATGTATATATTGTATTTGCATACAGTTCGATATGTATATATTCTTGTGTGTATACATATGTTTATTTTTATTATTCTATAATTATGTGGCACACTTAGTGGAATACTGGGTATGTTACAGTAAGTTCTGCATTGAGAGAACGACAAGAGTTCTCTGGTGTTGTGTGCCCTAGGCTTGTGGGTGGTCAAGGAAAGTTACAATATGGTATCAGAGCCAAATTTTTCAACATTGAACCTGAATGGGCCAAACGAGTCGAATTGAGGCGAAATTACATAAAGTATCAGAGGATTTATTTCAAGTGGTCAAGCGTAGACGTGCACTGTAAATTTTGGGTACCGCGTGGAAAAATGTTGTTGTGCGATGCACACGGTAAATTGTGGCACCGCATGGAAGAGTATCAGGTGTGGATACGCGCGCCAAAGTTAGTATTTCAGAGTGAGCACACACATTGTAAATGATGCACGTGGTGTGTGTGGTATCACAAAACATAGAGGAATTTGGTTAGTGTGCACATAGTATGAGTATAAAATGTTTCGCAACAGTGTATTCAATGGTACGCACAGATTATTGTGCGCGGTGGGGCCATGTCTAACTCGTCATGGTGCGATGCATATCAGTGTAAGAACCAAAACTGTGCATAGCAAATATCAACGTGCAATGCAAAAGTAGTGCCCGCAAGTTATTGGCGCAACGGAGGAGAAATGCATAGTGGAGTTAGGTGCACGAAAGCACAAAATACTTTGTGGTGTTGTTGTGCACGTTAAATGTGAGTGTACAGGTTGAACTTTGTGAGCGTGAAGTCGCTTGAAAGGATAATTAAGGTGATGAGTCTGAGTTTAATAGAAAATTTATATGGTATGAGAGAAAATAAAAGAAACACACAACCACAACGACACATTATTTAAAATGAATTCAAGGTGGGGTTCATATTTCTCCACTTCAGACAGATGAAAGTGAAATATAAGATTATAAGAAGTGCATACTATGAAAGAAAACAATACTCTTATCACCACCAAATTAGATTCTTGTCATAAACAGTCCAAAATCTACTTCTACAGTTATATATATTCATGTTAAGCCCTAANAAAAAAAAAAAAACTTTCGACGCAAAGGGAAAACATAATTATAGAATTCGAAAATGACCATACTTCTGCATATTTCTAAGAATAGAAATAGTTACAAAAAGGGATCGTTTAAGAACATGTCTATCATCTCCAGAGTTCCTTACCTCTGCTACCACCTGTCCAAAAATAGTTGAAATGTACTTAATTATATTCGAGGGCTCATTTCAGCTTGGAAATTTCCTCCTTTAAAGTGTTTAACCAGACTGGTTGATTCTCTCCAACACTTTCCACCGCTTCAGATACGACTTCCTTCTTTTGGCACTTGCTTCATTTCTTCTTAGTAGTTGGCATGTTGATGACTAGATCTCTCATGATTGGATTTAGCCAGACTTCCAATCTCGAGTCGGTAACAGGTTCTGTGTGAAATTTAGTCACCAGGATCTGCGTGACTACCTTTTCCTCCTTACACACAGGAAAATTTAGCATGTTGCTCGAATAACTAGTCTCACTAGATTTAGCTGGGTCTTTTTGTGGACATCGAAATGCTTTTACAGATATGAGAAGGTCAAACTAGTTTGGAGACTACCCCGTTGATGAAAAATATGATGCTTCCATGCCTGAGAGTTGGTAGTTATAGAGTCTCAATCATGAATCACTGACATATTTGTGCACAAGTACGATGGGTTGCCATGCTCAGCTAATCCATTCAAATGATTAAGCTTTTGAGTTCGTTATCTGGCGGAGCTCCTCTGACGTCTTACGGCTGTGAAGTACTGGAGGAGGGAGACAGGGTGATATGACTATCCATCTCCCATCCCACGAATGGTGGATTGACATATTTAACTGCATGACAGCGGGACTTTGGCAAAAGTGGTTTCGGCAAACTGCCTTTAGCCCCGATGCATCTCTGCGCGATGATGTAGTTTCTTCTAAGCTTGCAAGACTTGGGTCTTATCTAAAATTGGTCATGGTGATAACACCAGGGAACCAGAAGAAATAATTCTGATATATATATATATATATATATATATATATGGAACTGAAATGGTTCATATTCTTCTTGAATTGTTGAATTAAGTTAGCCTGATGTATTTTGATGGCTACACTTTTTGCAGAATTAACAACAACTAGCTTAGATCATAGCAGTGCAGATTCCATAGAAATGGAAGAAGCATAGGAAAATTACAATCAACACGATGAGAACAGAGGGATGGATGTCCATTTGAGCATCAAAAGGACAAACTCCAATGGGCATGGAGATGAAAAGAATGAAAATATGAATATGGTAGAGACCAATAAAAATTTGCAGAGGGATGTCCAAAGTCATAAAGCTGATAATGAAAGGCTTATGAAGGCCAAGGAGTAGCAGGATGACCTCAACATGAAGTTATTGAAGGGCTTGAACATAATAGAAAAGAAATTGGATAAGGAGAGTGACTCAAGTAAATCTATAAGTCACAAGTCTCATGATGAGAAAAGATGAGTAAGGAGTGTTAGCAGATATCACCACTCCCCAAGGCATTCCATCAAGAGAGCAGGAAGCATCTCAAATTCATCCCCTATCAGAAGGCATAAGAGGTCTGGGGTGGATGAGCTACGAGGAGAAATGAACAAAATAAAACCTCCTACATTTGATGGTGAGCACAAGAAGGATGAAGATGTAGAAACATGGTTGTTGGGCATGAGGAAGTATTTTCAGTTGCATAATTAGTCTTCTCATGCAGAGGGCAGAATTTCCATCTATCAACTCAAGGTAAAGGCATCCATGTGGTGGGATTAACTTGTACAAGTGCAACACGTAAAAGAGAAAAGTGTCACTTGGAAGGAATTCAGGAAGTATTTTGAGAAGAAATACTTAACTAAGAGATATTACGACAATAAAATGAAAGAGTTCTTTGAAATCAAGCTTGGAAGTATGACCATAGATGAATATGAGAGAAGATTTCTAGAGTTGTTGAAGTATGTCTCCTTCATCAAGGATGATACAGTTAAAATTCAAAGGTATTTGAGTGGATTGGCATCATTCATCAGTGACAAAATACAGTATGATGATCCTAAGACATTGGAAGAGACCATAAGCTGAGGTAAATGTCTTTATGATTAGTATAAGGCAAGGCCAACTTTTGAAAGGACTTGGGAAGACAAAAATAAATTCAAGATGGATAAGGGGAAGAACGGGAATAAGCCACCATTCTTCAGAAATAATCCACAAGGATAGCAAACTCCTAGAGAACCTAGACCGATTGAAATAGGGGATCAAATGCCAAGACATCCACCTATTCAATGTTGGGGTTGTAAAGGAGATCATAGATTCATATATTGTCCTCACATAGGTGAAAAAGGAAGTATTGTTCACAATGTACAACAAGTTGAAATAGTGGAGGACATGGGCAAAAATGTGCCAAGGATTTATGCAGCCCTAGATAACAAGCAAGCAGAGTATCAGTCACACATGATCGAAGTGGAAGGTATGATTAACAACCAAACCATTGCTATTTTAATTGATTCAGGAGCTAGTCATAGTTATATAGATCCTAAGATGGTGGAAAGTTTGCAATTTCCAAGAAGCAAGCATGGAAAATATTGGTTGGTACAGCTGGCTACAAGATCCAACAGAAAAGTTAACGAGATGGTTAAGTCATGTCTTATAGACATGAATGGGCTAAACATCAAGGCAGATTTGAACATTTTTCCTTTAGGTTCCTATGACTGTCTAATTGGAATGGATTGGTTAGACCCACATCATGCTCTTTTAGACTGTCATAACAAAGCATTTATTTGATTGGATGAGGGAGGAAACCAAAGGAAGGTGCAGGGACTTCCCAGGGCAGTAAACATTAAATAAATTTCAGCATTGCAGCTGAAGAAATGTTACAAAAAGGGGTGTCGAATATTTGCAGCTCATATGGGAGAAACACATAAAGATAAGGTGCCAATCTTGGAAGATTATGCAGTCCTGAAAGAATTTGAATATGTATTCAAGGAAGTACCAGGACTACCCCCAAAGAGAGATATTGATTTCTCCATAAATCTAGTGCCTGGAGAAGCTCCAGTGTCAAAGACTCCTTATAGAATGAGTACACCAGAGTTGAGGGAGTTGCAAATGCAGCTTGAATAACTTTTGAAGAAGGGGTATATACACCCAAGTGTGTCACCTTGGGGTGCCCCAGTCTTGTTTGTGAAAAAGAAAGATGGAACATTAAGACTGTGCATTGATTTCAGATAGTTGAACAAAGTGACTATTAAGAACAAGTATCCTCTGCCAAGGATTGATGACCTGATCTTTGATCAATTGAAGGATGCAAAGATATTTTCAAAGACAGATCTCAGATTAGGATACCATCAGGCAAGAATTAATGAAGAAGATACCAACAAGACAACCTTCAAGACAAGGTATGGTCATTATGAGTTCACAGTGGTGCCATTTGGGTTGTCAAATGCACTCGTTGTTTTCATGTGCTTAATGAATGGTGTTTTCCGAGAATATTTAGACAAGTTTGTCATTGTCTTTTTGGATGACATTCTTATATATTCTAAGACAGAGGAAGAGCATGAACATCATTTGAGAATGGTGTTGAAATTATTAAGGGAGCACCAGTTGTTTGCCAAATTGAGCAAGTGCTCATTCCATCAGAAACAAATTCATTATTTGGGTCATGTCATTTCCAAGGATGGGATAATAGTGGATCCTGAGAAAATAGAAGCCATTAGAGAACGGTTAGCACCAAAGAATGTGTCAGAGGTGAGATCATTCATGGGTCTTGTAGGCTACTACAAGAGATTTATTGAAGGATTCTCTAGGATTTCACACCCAATCACTTGCTTGCAAATAAAGGGTGTGAAGTTTCAATGGACGTTGGATTGTGAGAAGAGTTTCCAACACTTGAAACAATTATTGACAAGTGCTCAAGTACTAAGGATTGAAAACCTAGATGAGGACTTCATTGTAAGCATAGATGCATGTACTGAAGGGATTGGTGGAGTCCTCAGTCAAAATGGATTTGTGGTAAGCTATGAATCAAGGAAGTTGAAGGAGCATGAAAGAAACTATGACACCCACGATTTGGAGTTGGTAGCCATAGTACATGCTTTGAGGAAATGGAGACACTACCTCATGGGGAAAATGTTTGAGCTACGAACAGATCACAATGGCTTGAAATATTTATTTGATCAGCCAAATCTAAATTCTAGGCAAAGAAGATGGTTAGAATTGTTGAGCGAATATGACTTTGATATAAAGCATATCAAGGGGAAAGAGAATAGAGTAGTTGATGCACTCAGCAGGAGGTTGCATGAACTACTGTTGATATTAGCATGTACCAAATTGATATTAAAAACAAAATTTTGGAGGCTATGAATGCAAACCTGCAGTATAGAGAAGTGGTAGCAAAGTTGCAACAAGGTAAGATGCCACAGAAGATGGATACTTATAGATTGGGAATAGATGGAATACTATTGCACAAGAATAGAATTTTTGTACCAAATGTCCAGGACTTGAAACGTATAATCTTGCATGAGATGCATGACGTTCCTTATGCAGGGCACCCTGGATATCAAAAAACTATGGCAGTGGTCAAGGGCCATTAATTTTGGCCAGGTATGAAAAGAGAGATAGCTGAATACATCGCTAGATGTATGGAATGACATAAAGTTAAAGTTGAGCATAGGCACCCAGTAGGGTTGCTGCAACCTTTTCCCATTCCTGAATGGAAGTGGGAAGTGGTGACAATGGATTTTATTATGAGATTTCCCAGAACAGGCAAGCTACACGATTTGATCTTGGTAGTGGTGGACAAGCTTACAAAAGTTACCCATTTCATTCCACTAAAAAATACTCACAAGGCAACAAATGTTGTTGATATTTTCATGAAGCAAGTGACACGATTGCACAAAATTCCTAAAACAATTGTGCCCGACAGAAACTCGTAATTCACCTCAAATTTCTGGAAAGGATTGTTCAGAGGATTCAGAACAAATCTGAACTTTAGTATAGCTTATCATCCTGAGTCTGATAGATAGAAAGGGAGGGTGAATAGAGTGACATAAGATATACTGAGAATGCATGTGATGGATAAACCATCAAAATGGGAAGACTACCTACACTTGGTAGAATTCGCTTACAACAATGGGTACCAGGCATCGTTGAAGATAAGCCCATTTGAAGCACTTTATGACAGAAAGTGCAATACTCCCATGAGCTAGGATAATCCAGCTGATAGGATAGTAGTTGGGCCAGAGTTTATCAAGGAGATGGAGGACCAAATGATAAAAATTAAAAAGAATTTGAAAACTTCCCAAGACAGACAAAAAAGTTATGCCGATAAGAATAGAACCCATAGAGAATTCAAAGTGGGTGATCATGTTTTCCTGAAAGTAAAATCTAATAGGAGTTCCCTAAAGTTGGGAAGCTGCATCAAGTTGGCAACCCGATTTTGTGGACCCTTTGAAATCCTAGAGAGGATTGGGCCAGTCGCTTATATGATTGCATTGCCTGCATCTATGTTTGTTCATAATGTATTCCATGTATCATTGCTAAAGAAATATATACTTGATGTTAATCATGTTATTGATTGGAATGTGATTCAGGTGGAGCAAGAAGGCGCTTTTCAAGTGCATTCGGTGTGCATTCGGAACCAGAAAATCAAACAGCTCCAGAATCGATCCATAGGGCTTGTAAAGGTCCAATGGACCTGGTACGGTCCTGAGGACGCTACTTGGGAGCATGAGGATGCAATGCGAGTAGAATACCCACATCATTTTGAGAATTTTTTAAAATTTTGTTGTATATGGGTACATGATGCACTGAGGACAGTGCATAAATAAGGGGAGGGGATTGTAATATCCCTCGGCCGAACCCAATTATAAATGTAATGCAAGTATACGTAAGTTGGTGAGTTGTTTTGACATCATTTTTGTAATGCAAATTCTCGGATATCGCGCATAGTAACTAAAGTGTGCGCAATAAGTAAAGTGCGCGCAGTAACTAAAGTGTGCACAGCAACTAAAGTGTGTGTAGTATAAAGGTCAACAAACCTTTGTGTACATGATATGTATTATAGGCTAGTGAGCCAATTATTATAAGTTGAGATGCTTATGTTTTGGAATTAGGCCAGAGCGCCTAAATGTTTAAGGTCAGTGCGCTTATTTTGTAAATGTCTCATAATTAATATAAAGTACATCGTTGTGCATAGATTGACCACAATAAAAGAGATGGGGGACTAAACTTCACCAATCGGGGAAAGGGAGGGCCAAAAGTTAAAGGAAAGGGCTAAGCTAGAGAGCGTAAGCCAAAAGGGAATATTATATTAATATTTCCTTAAAATATAAAGTATGGATAATTATTTTATCCTAAGTCCTAAAGTAGGGGAGAAGTGTACCAAAGTAGATTCCAACATGACAAGTGTCAAGTTGGGGACATGCATACATATTGTCTAAACTTAGTTCGGTTAGGTATCCTTTCCCATTACACACACCCATCATTCAGAGGGGGGTCGGTTCCACAATTCCTTTGATCTTTTAGCCATGAATCCATGACCATCCTTCACTCCTGTAGTCATTTACCTAATATGCATTCCTATCACTCTGTCTGATCCTATTTCCATAGTCATTTTTCTTGTTGGTGTACCTGGTTAGCTTGGGAGCGGGATCGAAGAGGCAAGTTGTCAGGCTCGTGAGAAACTCTCTAAGTGAGAGAATTGCTAGGGATTGATTCTTGAAGGTGCTAAACTATAGCAATAGTGCTCTGAGACTTCCTGTCTGACTTGTTGTTGAAGCCCTGGAAGGGAAGTGGAGCAACCGAAGGACTGATGAGCAGAGAAGGGGCACACTTCCTTGGGTGGGACAGGCATGTGGGGAATGAGAGATTGTAGGCTATTAGTTGAGTGAGCACCTAAGATGAAGTATTTCTTTTTTTTCTATGAGCCTTTAGCTTGGTTGGGAACCCCTTTACCCAGGTGGAGTTTAGTCCTAGCTCGGGGGTGACTCACTGTTGAGAGTGATGAACAGAGTGGTCTAAGGTTGGGAGGTTCGTGGAAGGTTTGGACGCAGTTGGTGACATTCTTACCAAGATAAGTACCAGTTGTGTCATAAATTTACATGCCGCATTATTTATTATGTGTTTATTTTATGGGTTTATCACATGTATGATTATCGTCGTTTGTATGGAAATGGGTGTTGCCCTGTATATGTTGCATGTTTGTGTCTACTATTATTACAGTGTGAATTCGTGTGTTTACATAATGAATTGTTTTTTATGTTTTATATAACACTTCCGCAAGAGTATTGTATGTATATGTTGTATTTGCATACAATTCGATATGTATATATTCTTGTGTGTATATGTATGTTTATTTTTATTATTCTATAATTATGTGGCACAATCAGTGGAATATTGGGTATGTTACAGTAAGTTCTGCATTGAGAGAACAGTAAGAGTTCTCTGGTGTAGTGTTCCCTAGGCTTGTGGATGGTAGGGGAACATTACACACTCCCTGTGGGGAGTCATATGAAAGGATGAACTTGAGTCAACCAACCATGCCTCATGATCTACATGTGTGCTTAAAGAAGCCAAGTAAAGATCCCCTCCTTCTTCCTTGGAGGTCTTTTCTTTTGTATAGGGGAATTCTTTAGATCCCTTCTTTTTCTCAACTTTGGATCTACACTGCTTCTTGTAGTGCCCTTCTTTTCCACATCTCCATCATACCTTTACAAAATTTCCAAGAGACTTATATATTCCTTTAGAATTATATCTCCCACTTGAGGAATTGGATCTATTTCTTTCCTGGGAGTGTCCTCTTGCAAATAATGCATATGTTCTCTGTCCTTCCATGTTCTTCCATCTCATCTCCTCTGACAACAAGGATGAGACCACTTCATCAAACTTCAAGGAATTTTTATTACTACCTATGGCCACAACCAGACTATCCCACGAGTCTGGTAAAGAGCACAATAAACTGATACACTTATCTTCATCTGAAATTTTAATCTCAACAGATACTAACTGAGTTACCACCATATTGAAGGTGTTCAAATGCTCTACCATTGAGTATCCATATCTCATCCTCGAGTTATACAACTTATTTCTTAGGAATAGTTTATTTACTAGGGACTTAGATTGATACAACTTCCCCAACTTATCCCATAAATATTTGGTTGTAGCTTCCTCTGACACATTCAATAATACTGAATCTAAGAGACATAGTTGGATCGTGCTCTTCACTTTATGTTCCAAATTTTTCCAGTCATATGTTGAAGTTCATGTAGGTGCAGTACCTGGATCCACCGCGATCCACTGATATCTATCCACCAACATATCTTCCATATTGAGCTTCCACAACTCAAAACTTTTCACATTAAACTTCTCAATCTCCATTTTCAAACTTCTCGCTATTTCTTTTCACGTGAAAAATCAATACGACACATCTCCCACTGTAACAAGGATTATCACAGTCCCAAGCCAAACCCTTGACCACAAAGGTGTCCCCCTGAAGCCAACAAAGACCTGATACCAAATGTATATTTTAACCTTGTACAATATTTTACTTCAAATAGATTTCAATAAAAGAACATAGAAGATACAATGAAAAATACACACATTACACATATATTTTTCCCTGGAAAACCAAACCAGGAAAACCAACATATTCTATATTCATTCATAGTGATACATTGTTTACAATACAATATACATATAGTAGGCAATGACATCCAAAACCCTAACCTGATGACATGGATTAGTCAACAACCCTAATTCCTTAACCAGAAATAGAAAACGATCGACAAAAACCATGTGTTAAAAAATCACCCAACAATGGACAAAAAAATCGAGGTGACATGAAAATTGAGGAAAATATGACACATTTCCTAAGGTAAAAAAAAATTCTCAAACCCCACTGCATGCCTGACGCAATGTAGTAGACACTAAATCTAGTCGTGCAAAGAATATAACACATACCCAAAAATTATAACATCAATTGTCACGTGTTGGCACAGGGGCAAACCCAGGGTTCAGCTCCAAGAGTGCACCAACAAGCCCTAACTATTGGCCCTTTCAGCAACACCTGCGAAGCAGATGCAGTCTCACCTGAAGAAGCTATGAGGGGGTTTTGGGACAGAGATGTCTACAACCAGGGGAATATCAAGTGGGGCTAGTACAACAACAACACAACATGCATCTATCACTTGTTAAGCTAAATCTACCCTGCACATTTATAGAATTGATCTAGCATAATAATGAAAATAACAATATAACAGTGACAGAGATCAAAGCATCAATCACACACACAATGAAAAATATACCTGGTTCACCCTCTCTCTAGGGCTACATCCACAGAACTATGCTTATGATTTATTAAGATAAAGCATACAATTCTTATTTGTGCTCTCAGCTAACAGATCTTCCTTCTCTTCTCTCTTTCTCTCCCCTTCTTAAGCACCCAGCTACAGGACTTGACCATCACACACAAATGAAGATCTTACAATACCTGAAGGCTCTCTCTCTCTCAGCACTTCTCTCTCCCAATACAATGATCTCTCACACAATATTATAGCTAGATCAACAACAATATCGTACCAACCCAACCCAGGTCCTCTTGACCTTTATTTATACATTAAAATACCTCATCGATAGCCTTAGGTTGAAACCTAGGTGCCAAGACCCTAGATACCAAAACCCTAGGTATCTAAAACCCTAGGTCAACTTGACCTTCTTTTTCTAGGCTTCGTCAGCCTGTCTTTCTTTCCTTCTCGCATGGTGCTTCAAAGCATCCAACGATGGATTTTTCCACTTTCTGAGTTGTCATTGATCCATATTCCTTGATGATATGTCATCCTCGATATCCTCATCCCACGGCTTGCATTTCCGTACTTCACTCCATCTTTTCTTCTCTTTTTCTCACTTCAACCCAGTGACAGTCA
The DNA here is from genome assembly GCA_010110895.2 of Picea sitchensis. Classification (NCBI taxonomy): domain Eukaryota; kingdom Viridiplantae; phylum Streptophyta; class Pinopsida; order Pinales; family Pinaceae; genus Picea; species Picea sitchensis. Next base: position 48,045 of record SNQJ01S0021529.1, read on the forward strand.
CTGTGTCTTCCGTGAAGTTCACTTTGCACCTTTCCTTCCTTGTTATTTGCTTCCTTCCATAACCAATGGCCAACAGGCCCCCAACACTCACCTGTGACTCGTCCCGAGGCACTTTGGATCTGATCCTTCTCCTTTACTTCAACTTTGTATTGCACAGTGCAACCTTTGCTTTTTTCTCTATGCCTCCATCACATCCTTGTGTAGACTGTCTTTTCTGTGTTTGGTACCCAGTTTCAACTACACTTGGTACCTAGACCCTTTTCCTCATGAGTTTACTAAGAGCTACGAGGTAGGTGGTTGTCATAGTAAAACTTTAGTTGACTCCCATTCACCAACCCTTCCTTCCATTCTTCATTCAATGTCTTCAGTTGTGCAGCTCCTCCTTCGGTAACATAGGTGATCTCATATGGTCCAAACCAATGCATTCTAAACTTCCCAGGGTGTTTTATAAAATTACTGTCATACATTAGTACTAAATCACCTTGCTTGAATGCCTTCTTCTTGATGTGCCTGTCATGATAGGCCTTCTCTCTTCACTTCTAAACCTGCTGGTGGAATCTTTCAATAAATATGTCCTCTTCTAGTTCAACCAACTGTGAAATCCTCTCTTGAACAATGCCAATCTCATCCATACCTGTAAAGGAAACAATTCTTAAGCTTGGCACTAATTATTCCATTGGGACAACAACTTCAAGACCATAAACCAACTTGTAAGGGGTCTGCATTTTTAATTTCTTGCAAGTGGTTCTATAGGCCCATAGTACTGTAGGTACTCTTAAATCCCAGTCATCCCCGCTCACACTACAAATATTTGTCAGTGTGGTCTCCAAGATCTTGTTGAATGCTTCAACTATTCTGTTTTCTTGTGGATGGTAAGGTGTACTCTTCTAATGGTGGACAACAAATTCTTCAGTCAAGGATTCAACTGTCTTATTGATGAAGTGTGTGCCTTGATCACTCATAAGGATATTGGGGCATCCAAACCTAGTTATTATGTCATCAAAGATAAAACGCATAGATGTAGTTGCACTACAGTCTTTTACTACTCTGGCTTCGACCCATATGGTTAAGTATTCTGTCACAGTAATGATATACCTTGCTCCTGTGTGCTTTCCTGGTGGGTTTATAGGTCCCACGAAGTCAATGGCCCACTTTTCAAATGCTTCTAGGGTCATCTACAGTGCTAATGGAATTTCATCTCTTTAGGATGGTTTTCCAACTCTTTGGCATATATCATAGGCTCTTGCATAATCTTTAGCATCTTTGTGTAAGGTAGGCCACCAAAGGCCAACTCTCAGAACCTTCTGCGTAGTTTCTCTCCCTGCGTAATGTCCTCCTGCAATGCCTTCGTGAGGTTTTTCGAGGATCAGTGGTTGCTGTGTCTCCATAATGCATCTCCTTAATATCTCATTGGGTCCCATCTTTTATAGTTGTCCTGCTATAAGTGAAAAGTCTGCAGTGCGCACCACTAGTTGTTTCTTCTAGGGGATGGTATACTCACTCGGTGCCATTACTATTGAGAAGAACTAGACTATGTCTAGGAAGTGATCATCAATCCTAGTAATGGCTAGCATCTGTGCATCTGACAATGTGTCCTCCAAGATGGTGGGTTCTTCACCATGTTCCAACCTTGACAAGTGGTCAGGGCCCTTGTTCATTCTTCCTGGCTTAACTATGATCTCAAAATCATATTCTTGAAATAGTAGAATCCATCTGCATATTCACCCCCCCCAACACTGGCTTGTTGACTAGGTACTTCAGCGCGGAGTGATCTGTGAACATTTTAAAGTGTCATCCCATCAAGTAGTGGCGGAATTTTTGCAACGCATACACCATGGCTAATCCTTCTTTCTCAGTAGTGGTGTAATTAATTTCAACAGTAGATAGCTTCCTACTAGCAAAAGATAACGGATGGTCGATATCCCCTTCTCCAGGTTGGGCCAACACTGCTCCCATTGTAATAGAAGACGCATCAACATGCACACGAAACTCCTTGCTCCAATCTGGGAAGACCAGCATAGGTGCAGTAACCATCTTTTGTTTTAGTGTGTCGAAGATCATCTGGCATTCTTCTGTCCAACTAAACTGACAGTCTTTCTTCAACAACTTCTCCATCGGTGCTATAATTTGGACATATCCTTTGATGAATTTCCTGTAATAGCCAGTATTTCCTAGTGCAATATGCAATTGTTTGACTGAAGTAGGAGGTGGCAAATCAAATTTAATTGCAATTTTTGATGGATCAACCAACAATCCTTGCTTGCATACAATATGGCCTAATAATACTCTAAATGGTGAGAAGAATATGCACTTCTTCAAATTCAAAGAAATTTGACACTGCCTAGATTTATCCAACATTAGCCTTAGACATTCAATATGGTTTTTCAACAAACTAAACACAATCCAGTCATCAAAATATGCTTCTAAAAATTTATGCAAAAAATCTTTGAACGGTTCGACCACCACCCTAGAAAAGGTGGTTGGGGCATTCTTCAGTCCAAATAGCATTATTGTATATTGGTAGGATCCTCATTCTATGGAAAACATGGTCTTGTGGCAATCCTCCTTGGCAATATGGATCTGATGGTATCCTGAAAATCCATCTGTAAAAGAATATACCTCCTGGCCTCCCACATTGTCTAACACTTCATCATTGAATGGTGTAGGGAAGGGGTCATGTAGACATGCATAATTCAACTTCATGAGATCCACACATATCATAATTTCTCCTGTCTTCTTGTCTTGCACTACCATAGGGATAATCCACTCTGACTCTTCGACAGGTTCAATAATCCCTGCTTCCAACATTCTGTCGAGCTCAATCTTCACTTTTTCCTTGTATTTCGGGTTCAACCTGTAGGGTCTTTGCTAGAATGGCTTCGCACCTAGTTTCAAAGGGATCCTAATCTCTCCCATAGGACATTTGATACCCTTCATATCAGTGAAATTGGTTGGAAACAAGTCCTAATACTCGTGCAGTAACTCTGTAATCTTGTCAATGGTAGCAACATCCCAATAATCCTTGACATTGGCAAGCTTCGGTGTCTCCTATGTCCCAATGTTGAATTTTTTAATCTTGATTGCCTGACCAATAAATGCTAGCTCAACTCTCGATCCTTCCACATATCTTTGGCCTTTTGTTTCAGTGGTGTTTACCTTCCTTGGATCAGCATTGTCATCGGCATTGATGTTGTAGCAGCTCTGCAATTTCTGGAGAGGCGCAGTCCATTCTTCCTCTTCTTGTTCCATAGGGATGCTAGATGCCTCTTCGAATACCATCTATCTCACAATATGTAGTTCTTGATATACTGACGGATATTGACTCTCAAATAAAAAGGTGGTTACAAAATTCTAAGTCATACCTTCCCAATTTGTGGTGATGAGGCGCAACTCAGGTTGAAGGTACCAGTTGATAGGGGTCGTGTCAATATATGCACCCACTGTTCTCGGGAAATGTCACTCCAGGAATTTTCATAGTTTCGCACATGGTCCTTTGGATAGCTTCGACCTGTGTATCTCACTTCGCAGCTTTCTACTTGGGTTGAGAACCACATTGTCATCAAAGTTTGGAATTGTGTCCAGTCTGTAATGTTAATTTTGTGCATCCCGCACCATCTTGTTGGTGTATCTTTCAGGGCCTCATCCATTGCCAAAAGTCTCTGTTGTGTTGGTACATTTGCTTCAAAGTTTGATAGGAAGGCTTCTAAAGGATTTAGACCATCAAATGTGGGTAAGTTACTAACTATTGTGTTGATCCAATGAATTTCTCTGGTCAATCTAGCACATCTTCTGGTAGATACTTCATACATCGGGTTCTATCAGTTCTCCAATGCCTCTTATGAATATGATGAACACGCATTGTCACTTCGATAGCTTATATTCCCATCGGCTATAGGGTTGATGTAATCTTGTTGTCTAGCTGTTAGTTTGTAGATGTTTTCCAATTCATATGCATGGTCTTCTTCTCGGATGGGCTCTTTGTATCATGTACCTTCTTATGGATCTAAGGGTGTAATGACCCGAAGTCCATCTCTTTCAAAGGTCATAAGTCTTTTCTTCAAATAAACTACAGTGGAATTATTAAAGGCCCAATCAATTCCTAACAGCGCAGGGTAAGGGAAACTATCATCAACTATCTCAATTACCTCAAAATCTGCAAATGTTCTTATCCTATCTATGTCCAGAGGGACATGCTCCAATCATCCAAATGGGCTGACAGCTTGCTAATTATCCATCCTAAGTCTGATAGGGGAATAGATCAACCTTGGTTTTCCCATTAGTTCCCAAGTTTGCTTCGTCATGACATTAACCTCTGACCCTAAGTAGAGTACCACATAGTCTATATCATATTCTCCTATTTGAGCATTCAAGTGTAATTCTTTATTTTTCCTTCTCTTCTTACCAATTTGGTGTACTTCCCTATTCAGTAAGGGGTCTATATTTCCTAGCTCGTACTATTTGATTAAGTTCTGTAGCTCTTTCACAACATTTTCATCTTGAATCAACTTAATACAAGTGTATAAAAATTCGATGAACTTACTTACCTCTTTTCCTTCTTTTGGCGAAACCGACTAATCAAATGCCTTAGGCATCCCATATTCTCTTATTTCTGGTCGTGTCTTTGAGGAAGAACCTTGACCTGCTTTGAACTCTTTCCTTTCTTCCAAAAATATTTGTCTTTCTTTCTTCACATCAAAATTTTGGGTCTTCTATCTTCTCATGTAGTAGCACCTCCTAGAGTGATAACAACGACTCTAGGGTCTACTTCGCGAGGTTCAGCATAGATTAATTGCACTTGTGGGTTCTATTGCAGTCCTTGTCTTTCCTGAAGCTTAGCTAGCAGCACAGGGTAATCCTCCATGACATGCCTGAAGGAGTTGCAATAACTGCAAGTGGTGCAAGAGTTCTAATAGTCCTTTGATAGATGTATGGGTTGCACGCAGTTAAAACAGATTATTTGTCCTCGTCCTTGGCCCATACCTCCTCCACATCCTCATCCTCCGTGTTAGCTCCCAAAATGAACCCGTCCCTATGGTTGCATTTTGTGGTGGATAGCATGGCTATTGGTAGTTTTCTCAAATTTAGTTTTGATTTTTTCTAGCTGCAAGACTTAGGTTTTGATTTTTGTCTTAGAAATAAGACAACCCATAAAGGTCTTCCCTTTAAAATTTTCATAGAATGCTTTCAACAGCTAACACATGTTTTAAGGATGATGGTTAGCTGGTGAAAGTGGCTATTTTCAACAGCTAAGGAGAATTTTTCACGGGTTGTGCGCTGGTGAAAGCGACAGTTTTGAACAGCTAAGGAGCACTTCTCACAGGCCATTAGCAGACAAAAAGCATTGGCTCCCCCTCACCAGGTTGTGTGATGCTTGCAATAAAAGAGTATGATGAAGCTAAAAGGTTATTTGATGTAGCTGTAAAGGAAGGCAAAGAGCAACAATAAAAAGCAACTCAGGATGGTTCAGGTGCCATTGTTTGTGTTCTAGCTTCAGAAGATCTTCCATACTGTGCCTCAGTAGATGACAGACTAGTTGAAATACAAGGGGAAGCTAGAAGTGTTCCTAAAGAAGTGGAGCTGATTGTATCTCATATATTGAAGAAAACCTACCACATCAATCACGGAGACACAATAAAAATGGCTCTGTACCCAGTAGTGGTGGCATGGGACTTGGAAATGCTCAATATATGGCTTCTTCTTTTCAACATGACAATTATTATCCACCATTTGACCTTCCTCTTCTTGAGTCTAAGAGCCATCATGGATTGACTGTGTATAGCAAAGATCCATCCCTTGCAGGGTATTCAATGGAAAACCCACAACCGACACCTGTTATTACGCAGGTAACTCAACACATGCAAATTCCACTATCATATGCAGATGCTATAATTGGGAGCAGCGTAGTTGAATGAACCTTTTCAAAGGCTTGTTTACGAACGTGCGATGGAGCTGTGGAGAATATTTTCTAATATACCCATTACGCAATAGGTACTCATCATTCTTAGTTCGTGCGATTTTTCCCAATCTGGTTCTTGTTGGTTTGTTTTTCTTACAGGCTCTTTGTGTGAAGACCCAAATGAGGTTCGTGCATATTGCCCTTGCCAAGGGCACTCTCAAGGGTCTCTGTGGGTACAATGGTGGTGCCTTTTTTATAGAATCTTTTGCAGATCGAGAGTGTTGCAGAGTTTCTCTATATGGGTCTGGGGAAAACCGGGTACACCAACATTGTGCTTAAGTTTTAGCATAGTATTAGGGTATCATGGCATATACAGACAGCTTCATAAATTTCTCTGTCAGGCTGCCTCATAACAGTTCGATGGGGAACTATTCAACTTTATCCAATGAGGTTGCAGGAGCTCCTTAGTCTCTCATGTCTTCGAAAGTTTAAATTAAACATAGAATTCTTTCTCTGGAGGGATTGGGACTGATATTAGTGATGTTCTTTATGAAGAGCTATGGCACGCATGTGTTGGTCCTCTTGTTACTTTGCCTCGTGTTAGAGAGAGGGCCTTTTACTTTCCTCAAGGCCACATAGAGCAGGTCAAAGTGTTTTACCCAATGAGCAGGTTTGGAAACCTCAATTATTGTGGTTGTGCTTGTCATCAAAGGTTTAGCTTAAGCAAATACAATTTTGAAATTACAAAACAGTACTCCTGGAAGGCCATTTGGACTTTACACCCGAGCTCCACCATTGCCATTTCTATTATCCTCTCTTCTGCAGTCTCGAGCGCAACTGAAGGTCTTAGATGAGAAAACTGGAGAAGATATTGATTTTGATGAAGATCTAGATTAGCTGTCAGATTCAGATGATGAAGATGAGTATGATCAGCTTCCTCCTTTCAAATCTTTGAGTAAATATCGGCTATCTAAATTGACTAAAGCGCAAAGGAAATTTTGGCTTGGAAGAAATAGGGCAGAATGCCACAATTTTTGCACAGCTTATTGAGGTGTATCACATATGTTAAAGACTTGAAGGAGATCGAAGATTGCTAAAGATTTATGTGATAAAGGTTTAATCATCAAATCAGGACTCGATCTTTGACATTATATTAGTTTGATTTGATTCTATTTTTAGTATATCAGATCCAGTTTTCTAGGATCTGGAAACTGTTTGTAAAGGTTATAAAGCCAGGAACATTTGATGAATAAAGGGTTCAATTTTAGATACAAAAATCTTATATTGTACACGGGCTTCTAGATGCTAATAAAATCACATATTTCTCTCTCTTTTGATGTCATTTTTTCCACCTTCTTTCTATACTGTTATTGAGTTGTCTAGCCTTGAATGACTGTTATCTCATTATTTGGCTCATAATTTGGTAAACAGTTTCTTTATTGTTTATTAGACCCTACATGGTGTACTGGTTTATAATCAATTTGTTCTTCACCCACTTAAAGTTATCTACTGATTATCAATATTTGAGAGCACTGGTTCATTTGATTACCATCTTGACTGTCTGAATAGAATATTTGAATTGAGTTATCCCATTGATCCATTTACACAAAATACAAAAACATTTTTACTTGAAGTTACCAAGCACCTTTGGTCTACAACCACAAAGGGTTTCTTGGAGTGATAACAAATTGGCGTCGTTGCCGAGGAGAGGAGATTGAAGCTCAGCTTCCTTGGGACATGACATAGATCCATCTTTGATGATAGACAAAGCCTGGACATTCACTTGGTTGTAATTTTCTATCTGGCGACTCCACGTTCAAAGACTCCACTGGGGAGGATCCTGTTGATAAAAGATGAAGAGGCTGAAGTCAAGATCCAAGTATCAGTTCATTATTTTGCTTCATGAACTGTTGTTTTTCTTCATCATCTCTTTCATGCTTTTCCCTGCGCGTGTAAAGAGAATTATTTTTTTCTTTGTATATTCAGAAAATCATCATCCTTCTTGTATATATCCATCTTTAGAAGAGGAAATCTTGCAGCCCTGCATTGTAGATGTAGATTCAGTAACTTTACCTAAGCCCATTCACAAATATTATCACTGTATTTCTTTTCCTTTAGAATCTGATCAGCCATGTGACCTTGAAAAGATAGAAATTGTTTCAGACCCTGTCCAGATCTCAGCCCCTCTGGCCATAATTTATGAACCTGATCAACAACTTATCATCTCTCATGATCAGCCCACGGCTTTTCAAGATAAGATCCGGATGAAGATGTTCAAACCTTTACAGCTACCCCATCTTCTTCATCCTTATTATGATAATTGTTATGAATATCTCCCTTTGTTTTCTGGAGAAAATCAAGCTTCAGCCGAGAGACACGTGGAATCCTTTTTGGATTTTACTGATCGTTTTTCAATTGCACATGAAGATGTGATAATGAGAATTTTTTCGAAATCTTTGATCAAAGATGTTGCTACATGGTTTAAGGTTCTAAGAGCTGATTCAATTGGCTCTTGGATTGATTTCTCTAATGCTTTCCTGAAATATTGGGGCGAATACAAATCTCTAGAATCTTACCTCACTGATTTCTATGCTTTGAAACAAGAGCAGGATGAAGCCTTGCCTGTTTTCCATAGAAGGTTTTACCGTGTTTATCATGACATGCCTTCATACGTCCGACCTACAGAAACATTTGCCATGATATATTATATTATGGGTCTTCATTCAGATCTTGTCCTTCTTCTGCTAGAACAGGACTCTCCATCCTTAACCTGATTATTTGAAGATGCTCAAGAAGTAGAGGAGAACATTTGTGCTTCTTGAAGGATCTGAGGTCGAGATTTATTTGAAAATCTACAAGCACATGAGCAAGCAGAATGTCATTATACCTCAGATTTTGAGCAGGAGAATAATGAGGTTGGAACAGTTTTAGAACAACAGCAAGTATGTGAGCTCTTTTTAGATTCGGATCTTAATTTTCCAATAGTTTCATAGTACTCCAGAGACAGGTATGAATCTAAAGTTTATGATCAATTTGCAAATAAGAATGAATCTATGATAACCAATGATTGCATTGAAAACTACATGTTCCTAGCTGATCATAATCCTTGTCATTTAAACATTGCTCTATCATCATCCACTGAGGATTGTTCCGAAGAAAACAGTAAGTATGAAATAGATAAGGAACAACAGCCTGAATGTGAGTACATTTCAGATTTAGAATTAGATTCTTCAGTATGTGAAGAGTTTTCCATAGATATCTATGCTTGTGAAGTTTATGATCAATTTGTAAATCAAGAAGGGCCTCTGATGACTGATGATTGCGTAAGAAATTATATATTCTTAGTTGATCCTAATTCATGGGATGGAAATCTTGTTTTGTTGTCCTTTTGTGAGCATTATTCTGATAAGGAAATTGTAAATTTTGATGATCACGAGTTGATCTCAAGAGGACAAGAAGATGATCAGTCTTCTTGTAGAGAAACAATCATGGCTGAGAAAGAGGTTACCATGGACATGCAGCTTTTTCCCGAGGAGTGGCATGTTTCTTATTTTCTTTTCAAGGATCTAGTAGCAGTTTTCATGGATCTATACTTTTCAAAGAACTTGAAAATTTCAGATTTTCTTATCTTGCCAGTGTTTCTGGGTAAGTATGATTTCCTGAAAAGCTCCTTGTCACTGTGGTTGCATGTTCAACATCATTTTATGATCAGTAATAAAGACAATATTTCTTCAGTGTTCAAATTGCTTGGATGGCTACTATGGAAATCAGCATTCACTTAACAAATGGCAGAGCTGGTTAGTGTAGGAGTAGGCAGAGGAATAAGATTGCCATATGAGCAAATGAGATCTTTTTCAGTTGTTGATTCCATGAATAAGCAGGACAGGTTACATGCAAGCTACAGTCAGACTACAGGTTTGCTGAAGAGTAGTTGCACAGGCCAAATGACTCCATGCCCAATGCTAAAGGCTACTGAAACTATTAGGTTCTTGGTCACCTCATAGGGAGATGCCCATCCCAGTTGGAGCCAAATTTTAGCTCCCAAAATGAACCCATCCCTATGGTCGCATTTTGTGGTGGATAACATGGCTATTGGTAGTTTTCTCAAATTTAGTTTTGAGTTTTTCTAGATGAAAGACTTAGGTTTTGATTTTTGTCTTAGAAATAAGACGACCCATAAAGGTATTCCCTTTAAAATTTTCATAGAATTCTTTCAATAGATAACGCATGTTTTAAGGATGACGGTTAGCTGGTGAAAGTGGCTATTTTCAACAGCTAAGGAGCATTTCTCACGGGTTGTGCGCTGGTGAAAGCGACAGTTTTCAACAGCTGAGGAGCACTTCTCACGGGCCATTAGCAGACAAAAAGCATTGGCTCCCCCTCACTGGGTTGTGTGATGCTTGCAAGAAAAGAGTATGATGAAGCTAAAAGGTTATTTGATGTAGCTATAAAGGAAGACAGAGAGCAACAATAAAAATCAATTCAGGATGGTTCAGGTGCCATTGTTCTTGTTCTAGCTTCAGAAGATCTGCCATACTGTGCCTCAGTAGATGACAGACTAGTTGAAATACAAGGGGAAGCTAGAAGTGTTCCTAAAGGAGTGGATTTGATTGTATCTCATCTATTGAAGAAAACCTACCACATCAATCATGGAGACATAATCAAAGTAGCTCTGTACCTAGTAGTGGTGGCGTGGGACTTGGAAATACTCAATATATGGCTTCTTCTTTTCAACATGACAATTATTATCCACCATTTGACCTTCCTCTTCTTGAGTCTCAGAGACATCATGGATTGAATGTGTATGGCAGAGATCCATCCCTTGCAGGGTATTCAATGGCAAACCCACAACCAACAACTGTTATTACGCAAGTAACTCAACACATGCAAATTCCACTATCATATGCAGATGCTATAATTGGGAGCAGCGCAGTTGAATGAACCTTTTCAAAGGCTTGTTTACGAACGTGCGATGGAGATGTGGAGAATATTTTCTGATATATCCATTACGCAATAGGTACTCATCATTCTTATTCCGTGCGATTTTGCCCAATCCGGTTCTTGTTGGTTTGTTTTTCTTACAGGCTCTTTGTGTGAAGACCCAAACGGGGTTCATGCATATTTCCCTTGCCAAGGGAACTCTCAAGGGTCTCTGTGGGTACAGTGGTGGTGCCTTTTTTATAGAATCTTTTGCAGATCGGGAGTGTTCCAGAGTTTCTCTATATGGGTCTGGAGAAAACCGGGTACACCAACATTGTGCTTAAGTTTTAGCATAGTATCAGGGTATCATGGCATATACAGACAACTTCAGAAATTTCTCTGGCAGGCTGCCTCATAACAGTTCGATGGGGAACTATTCAACTTTATCCAATGAGGTTGCAGGAGCTCCTCAGTCTCTCATGTCTTCGAAAGTTCAAATTAAATGCAAAATTCTTTTTATGGAGGGATTGGGACTGATATTAGTGATGCTCTTTATGAAGAGCTATGGCACGCATGTGTTGGTCCTCTTGTTACTTTGCCTTGTGTTAGAGAGAGGGCATTTTACTTTCCTCAAGGCCACATAGAGCAGGTCAAAGTGTTTTACCCAATGAGTAGGTTTGGAAACCTCAATTATTATGGTTGTGCTTGTCATCAAAGGTTTAGCTGAAGCAAATACAATTTTGAAATTACAAAACAGTACTCCTGGAAGGCCATTTGGACTTTACACCCGAGCTCCACCATTGCCATTTCTATTATCCTCTCTTCTGCAGTCTCGACCGCAACTGAAGGTCTTAGATGAGAAAACTGGAGAAGATATTGATTTCTATGAAGATCTAGATTAGCTATCAGATTCAGATGGTGAAGATGAGTATGATCGGCTTCCTCCTTTCAAATCTTTGAGTAAATATCGACTATATAAATTGACTAAAGCGCAAAGGAAATTTTGGCTTGGAAGAAACAGGGCAGAATGCCACAATTTTTGCATAGCTTATTGAGGTGTGTCACATATGTTAAAGACTTGAAGGAGATCGAAGATTGCTAAAGATTTATGTGATAAAGGTTTAATCATCAAATCAGGACTCGATCTTTGACATTATATTAGTTTGATTTTATTCTATTTTTAGTATATCAGATCCAGTTTTCTAGGATTTGAAAACTGTTTGTAAAGGCTATAAAGCTAGGAACATTTGATGAATAAAGGGTTCAGTTTTAGATACAGAAATCCTATATTGTACACAGGCTTATAGATGCTAAAAAAATCATAGATTTCTCTCTCTTTTGATGTCAGTTTTTCCACCTTCTTTCTGTACTGTTATTGAGTTGTCTAGCCTTGAATGACTTTTATCTCATTGTTTGGCTCATAATTTGGTAAACAGTTTCTTTATTGTTTATTAGACCCTACATGGTGTACTAGTTTATAATCAATTTGTTCTTCACCCACTTAAAGTTATCTACTGATTATCAATCTTTGAGAGCACTGGTTCATTTGATTACCATCTTGACTATCTAAATACCATATTTGAATTGAGTTATCCCATTGATCCATTTACGCAAAATACAAAAACATTTTTACTTGAAGTTACCAAGCACCTTTGGTCTACAACCACAAAGGGTTTCTTGGAGTGATAACACTCTGAATCCACCGCGAGGATTGAAGTTTCCTCTTCCTAGGGAGTTATAATGTGTAGTGTTTCCTTTTTGATGTACTTTGCCTTGGATATTATATATATATCTCGATCTTTCATGCATGAGATCATAAGCTGTACAATATCTATCATCATGCCCTATTGGTTTACAAAATGTGTAGTACAGGTTTGTGGGTGTCTGAACATATTTCTGCATGTAATAGCACTCACCAGGGCGATGTCAATTTCTGCATACTTCGCACCAAGGTAAGGTGACTTGCTTCAAGGGGCTCAGAGCTCCAGAAGCCAAGTATTCATTAAATAGAGGGCAATGTTCCTTTTCATGACCTTCTGATCTGCATCTGACACACCAGATGTCTTTTCTTTTTTCTTTTCCCTTGTCTTTCTTCATGTCTTCGACTTGTAGAGACAAACTAGTTAGCTGACTCAAGATCTAACTCATACCTGAGCTGGATTCTCCCATAGGGGATGATTCAAGCTTCATGGAAATCTCCAATGCTTCCACCTGTGAAGCAATCTTCTGCTACATCGGGGGAACTCTAATATGTGGTAAAAGGGTAGCGATGAACCATTCTTTATTCTTCTCATCTGGGATCTTAAAGGTCAATCTTCCTGTTAGGGTCTTGAATCTATGATCGAACTCCCAAACAGGTTCAGCTACCTTTTGCATGATTTATTTCAAATCTGTAATAGATTGGGACTCTGACTTAGGTTTCTTAAACTTTGCAATCAATGTGTTCTTGATTTCATTCCGTGGCTTAGGTTGTGCAAGTCCTTGGGCAAGTTTCATGTACCATCTCAATGCATGATCCCTTAGTGTAGTGCTAAACTGGTTTCTTTTAAAAGTTTTATCAATAACATTTTTAATGTTCCATATGGCCTCACACAGGAACCAGTGTTGATCAGGATCTTCATATCCATCTCCTCTAAATATAGGGAGCCTCATCTCATCTTCCATGGAGCTGCCTAGGTTTCCTGTCTGAGTAGATGTTGAACTGCTAGTAATAGTACTATGTGGACTTTGGTGATTCTGACTATTCTAATTACTTATCATTGTTGAGGCAATAGGAGGGTTAATAGTACTTAATTTAGCTGTCTGCATAGTTCCTGAGGTTTCTGGCTCGTTCCGGCGAAGTTCTTCAGCTTCCCCTTCTTCTGCTCTGGTGGGTTCTGAATGTTCTTCGTCTGTCAGATCTACCTCTTCTCTACTGTAGAAACCCTCTTCCCCGTATTTTTTTTTAAATAGGTTCTCAAGGTGAACCCCTCAGAATAATCTCCCACTGCGCATATGTCCAGCTTCTGTGTCATTGTTGTTTTCCGAATTCTTGAACATTAGCCTTTTCAAATATTCTCGATATACTATATCTTCAAGATGTTCTTCTCATGCAACAACATCTTGAGTCTCAACTTCAAGAATTGTAAAAAATTTCCTCTGGGTTCTTTAAAGAAATATCTTTCAGCTTGGATGTATGAATCTACTATGTCAACAAAAAACTTGGTGATATACCCTCCAATGGTACTATCAAACCAGTGATCTACTGCTCCAGATACAACGTTATCAACTCTTTTTACCTTCTAGATCAACGTCGCCATCCAAACCACGGGAGGTCTAGATCTGATCTCAAACTGGGTATCTACCAACCTAGCTAACCACTCGTATAGCTCTTGATGGATCCCTTCAAATAATATCTCGTGAATGTCAGTAAAGATATATTTCCCCAACCAATCCTCTGTACTAATATTAGGGTTCTTGTTCTGGGCTTTAGTGAAGTCATTCTCTTGATCCTCTATCCACTTTTGAGTCTATGTCCTCGATGGAAACCACTTTGACATTCCCTCAAGAAGAGTCTGGTCCTAGCAACGAAACCGTTTGTTGGTACAGGGAAAAACCCAGGGTTTAGATCCAAGAGTGCACCAACAAGCCCTATCTACTAGCGCTTTCGACAATACCTACGAAGTAGATGTAGTCTCACCCGAAGCATCTATGAGGGGGTTGCAGGACAGAGATGTCTACAACCAAGGGAATATCAAGTGGGGCTATAGTACAACAACAACACAACATACATCTATCACTTGTTAAGCTAAATCTATCCTGCAGAACTATAGATTTGATCTAGCATAACAATGCAAATAACAATATAACAGTGACAGAGATCAAAGCATCAATCACATACACAACACAAAATATATGTGATTCACCCTCTCTCTAGGGATACGTCCACAAAACTGTGCTTATGATTTATTAAGATAAAGCATATAGTTCTTGTTTTCACTCTCAGCTAGCAGATCTTCCTTCTCTTCTCTCTTTCTCTCCCCTTCTTGCGCACCTAGCTGCAAGACTTGACCTTCGCACACAGCTGAAGATCTTACAATACTTGAAGTCTCTCTCTCTCTTATCACTTCTCTCTCCCAATACAATGATCTTTCACACAATACTATAGCTAGATCAACAACAATATCGTACCAACCCAACCCAAGTCCTCTTGACCTTTATTTATACATTACAATACCTCACTAACAGCCTTAGGTCGAAACCTAGGTGTTAAAACCTTAGATACCAAAACCCTAGGTCAACTTGACATGCTTTTTCTGGGCTTCGCCGGCCTGTCTTTCTTTCCTTCTCACGTTGTGCTCCAAAGAATCCAATGGTGGATTTTTCCTCTTGCTGAGTTGTCCTCGATCCATCTTCCTAACTGATCTGTCATCCTCGATCTCCTCATCCCACGTCTTGTGTTTCCATACTTCGCTCCATCTTTTCTATTCTTTTTTTCACTTCGACCCAGTGATAGTCACTGTGTCTTCTGCGAAGTTTTATTTTCACCTTTTCTTCCTTGTTTTCCACTTCCTTCCATAACCAAGGGCCAACATCACCTTTGAAGCATTCATTATCTTATTGGCCTAGTCCCTATCCTATTTGCAAACACCTCATCCCCATACCTCCTTGATATATTCTAAAAGACACTTTTTTGGAACTCGTACACACCCTGGAAGTTATGCAATACACATATACACAGGTTTCTCAAAGGAAAGTCCCATACATGTTAATAAATTCTTTATATATATATATTCCTAATTAAAAGTTGAGTTACGGGTTTGGTTAGTTTCCTAACTTTGTTTAGTCGTACTCAATTGTCGCTAACCAACTAGAGATAGCTTAAATAATGATTTTGGTCCAAGGATAAAGTTAATGACTAAGTGAATATCAAATAAAAAAATAGATTGACTATCCCTACCATGTCTGCAAGCTCATAAACCTCCCATTTTCTGTTGGTTCTTGACCTGGAAATGTTGAACTTATACTTATATTGAGGGGGGGGGGGTGAATCAATAGACAATATTTTTTAGTTTATTTAACCAGTCATCATTCATTCATTAGCTAAGAAACAATAATCACATATAAAATCAAATCACAATGCAGATATTTTAACGTGGAAACCCTTGCAGGAGAAAACCTTAAAAACTTATCTTTATAAATGTCTGTAGGCACCAACCTAATCTTACAAATATTGTAGGCACCAATCTACTAGAGACATCGATCTCCTTAACTGAGCACCAACTCAATAAGATGTAGGAACCAACCTACTAGAGACACCAATCTTCTCAACTGAGCACGAACTCAACAAGATGTAGGCACTGATATTCTCAATTGAGCACCAACCACTACTACACATGGGGTCAAAATTCGACAAAAACGTCTAACAACAAGGAAAAATTCAATCATATTGTCGCAAATTATGTCATAATATTAAAATTTTAATATTTTTTTACTTTTTTTCTCGGTGCCCCGATTAATGTCGGACTTCCGACGCACATCTATATCCATCAATATTTTGATGAACCTAGATGATAGTTCATCGATCTATCGAAGAACCTAAAGGATGACAACTACTCGTTTGAAAATGGTTTAATGGTCATTGACTTCATTGACTTGGTCAACTTTGACATAGTCAACTTTTGTTGGAAAATCGACGGAGGGTAGTGTTTTTTACTATTTTTTTGTGGGTGCAACAATTCTAAAATCTTTTTATGCTCATTGTTCGTTGCATGATTTATTAGTCTTTTTGCTATGTGCTCAAATTTTGTACTTTGAAGGTTACAAATTTTTAATATTACTTTGTCTCCTTTTTAAATACCCATATTGGATCCCTAACCCTTAGACCCTCTTTCATTTGGGGACACAAATGTTTCCCTAGGAAATAGGTATGAACATGTCTAGTCAATTCCATTTAATTACGATACAATTTTTCTTAGTGTCTTTCTCTTTTATTGTTTGATTTTATTACTTACTTATAGTCAAGCTTTGGAACTTATGTGGTAAAAATGTATGGTTTTGATTTGTTGATTAATTGTTGATTATCGTTATAAACCTTTAATAAATCTATGACAAAAATGGATTAATTCTCTAGTGCATATGGGGTCAATATAATTCGATGACATTTGTACCATAATAATATATAATTTGTATATTAATGTACTTATATTGCTTCATTGTATTTTGTTGTAAATATAGGAAATCCCAATGCCAACACCTCAAGAGAATCAAAGGACGATTTCTAGGTTAAGGGATGCATTTGGAGGCACAAGTTGGTACTGATGGGAAATGTTATTTCCCTTGAAATCAATGCATGGGCTTGAAAAGAAGAAGACTTGAAAGGAAAACAATTGAAAGACATTGTTTTACGTATGGGCATTGTGAAGAGGGGCATACATTTCATCCCATGGTAAGTTAGTCATTGTATATGTCTTTGTATTTATTGTATTTATAAAATATTTCTTTTGTTTTAATATTCGTTATATACACTAATGTTATTGATTATTTGTAATTGTAAAGATAAATCCTCATAGGTGTGTGTCGCTGGATAAATATCCTCCAAGTAGCAGTAGAAATACTATTGTACGGTATGTGGAAGATGGTATGGATATTGAAGATCAAGTCAATCCTATGGAAGAAGATGACACCAATAATATTGTTGATCCGGATAATGGGACAAATAGATTGATCCAGGACATATTTTCTCCCATTGATGAGGAAAATGATGTTGATATTTATGATGTACCTCTGCTTGAGAAGGTAGAACAACCCCTTTATGAAGGCTCAAGAACAAATATTCTCTCTTCTACAATGTTGTTGGTGAACTTGAAGGTATTAAATGGTTTGTCAAATACTTGTCTCACACAAATCCTAAGGTACATAATATAATTCATCACATATTATAAGTAAAGGTCAATGTTATTTTTCTCTATTTTTAGTTTCAATTAATGTGTAAATTAAGGATGCAATATTGTTTATTACTATTATTTACATTAACTAGTTATTTTTTATGTTGTAGATTGTTAGGTGGATAGAATTTTCCTTAACACCATGAATAATTTACCTAAAAGCACATACCGAGAGATGTGTGCATTGAAGTCTAAGACCCATGTTTCCCCTAGTGCAGTAATTATAAGTATTATTATGGAAAAGCAATAGGAAGAACGGTATAGGATCAAGGAAAGAAAATGGACCTTGATATATGTTGTAATGTATATTTTGATTTTAATATAACAAGGAAATTTTGAGCTACTATTGAAGGGTGGACCTTCACAGGTTACAATGTCATGAGAGGAGTTGGAAAGAGGGAGGCCATCACTAATTTGAATCAATCTTCTATGAAATACCTTGCTTAATTAAAATTATGCAGACCTGAACCGTCCCCAACCCAGGAAACTGACTATCAGTCAAGATAGTAGTTGGAAAAATCCTTGTAGAAGTTAATAAAGGATGGGAAAGTACCTTCATGAAGTTGCATTACGATTCCTTGAAGCCACGAGGGAAAAGAAGAATAGGAGGAGAAGAAGAGGGGGCAGGAGGCAGAGGGATATAGGACATGAATGGAGTGGAGGAGAAGTTGGAGGCAGATAAAAAAGAGATTTAGGAGCTCCACTGAAAATTTCTGAACCTCTCTAAATTGTCCATACAGCTCCGGGGTGGTTGGTTGTAGAAAATTTTAGCACAACCTTGCCTACGGTTAGATTGAAGTGGTTCTCCTAGGTAGTGGCCAACATACCTCTACAATTTTAGATAAGTGCCTTGTATCGATTTTGTGTCTTAATTAGAGTGCAGGAATGGATTTGATGAATTTGTGTAATGAATTTGAAGCTTGTAAGCTTATGAAAGCCTAATATTGGCTCATTACCACTTAATTGGGGCATAATGAATTAGTAATGTTATTTATTTATGTAAAACTGGGCCATTAGTTTATGGTGGGTGTAATGTTATTTTATTTGTATGTAGATCTTGGAGCCATTATACCTCCTAGTCTCCCTATATATACCAAGGAGACATTTTCATTTTGAATCATCTTGTACTTGAACATTTAGAATTGGGGTAAAAGGAGGTTCCCACACTTGAAGAGGCTTATTATCTAAGATTATCCTCTTTTTTCAAAGGCGTTGAGTACTTTTCCTGTGGTTTTCTATACTTCTATATTGATGTTTTGGTTCTTAACATATGGTATCCGAGCTCAAGGTCTTGGGGTTTTATTGCTACATGGGGTACATTAGATTTTCGCAATAAATTTTTTCTACAACGTTTAGAAGGAACAGCTTGGAGGATGTTTAGTAGACATATCAAGGTACGTGACGTTTAAATTTTAGATCCCGAGGCCTTATACTTTATGAAATAAAAATTATACAAGATAGGGTTATGGAATCATCGTGAGACTTTGCAACATTTTACAAGCTATAAGCAAATTTCTGTAATGTTGAGACCAGCCTCCAATATGTCGTCTTCAGGCCATTAAACCTCCTAGTCTCCTATATATACCAAGGAGACATTTTCATTTTGAATCATCTTGTACTTGAACATTTAAGTGGGGTAAAAGGAGGTTTCCCCCTTGAAGAGGCTTATTATCTAAGATTATCTCTTTTTCAAGGCGTTGAGTACTTTTCCTGTGGTTTTTCTATGCTATATTGATGTTTGGTTCTTAACATATGGTATCCGAGCTCAAGGTCTTGGGGTTTCGCTGCTACATCTGAGACACCGTGGAATTTTCGCAATAAATTTTTTTCTACAACGTTTTAGAAGGAACGGCTTGGAGGGTATTTATAAGATAGATCAAGGTACGTTGGATTCAAAATTTAGCTCCTGAGGCCTTATACTTTCGGAGATATAGCCTGTACAAGATAGGGTTATGGAATCATCCTGAAATGAGACTTTGCAACATTTTCGCTATAAACAAATTTCTGTAATGTTTCAGACCCTGACCTCCAAGGATCATTTACAAAAATTAGTTTTTTATCTGTGGTAAAAAGTTCAGTTTATGGGTCATCATAAATTTGTATATACACCTTGTGTAAGATAGGGTATATGACTAGTCCTATTGGCTAGTCTCAAGTAGGTGTTCCAGGTAAAACAATCATAACTTCTTCCTAGAGTATCCAAATTGGGTGGGACTGGTTGAATTGGATCGTGGACAGTCTGTAGTATTTTGGGTGTGAGTTTCAGAATTTTATATCAATTCTTTTGTGTGGGGCACACTATACAAGTGAGATCTCCTGGAAAGGCCAAAAATCAACAAGTTGTGGGGAAGTTATCATAAATTCCACTTGGAACATCCAATTTTGATAAGACCTGTGGCATTGAAGAGAAGAAATATCAGAGAAATACATAAGATAAAGTTTCATACCCAGAAGGTCCAAAAATTGGGAGATACAACAG